>JXCR01135447.1:56415-79096 GCA_002079205.1 Phalaenopsis hybrid cultivar
AGTAATGAGTCATAAAATCCTAAGAATCTTTATTCGGGAGATTTTTGAGTCAGAAGAAAATGCTTTATAACAAAAAGAAGCTCACAAAAAATAGCCATTCTCAGGAAAATAAAAAAGCTGAAAGGCTTCAAAAAAAAAATTGCTCAACACTCCTGAGAAGAAGCTTGAGGTGAGTGGAAAAATCAGAAACTTTAATATAAAGAACTTTCTGATCTCAAAATTCTCCTGATAAGATCCTTAGGATATTATGTTCAAGAATCGTTTAAGTGACATTGGGATGGCTGATGAATCAGTAATGGATTTAAAGACATCTCTAAAATAAAAACTTTTCCTTGACACCCAGATACGAATGACGAGACCTACTTTGGCTAAGGGTGAAAAGAATTATAGGACAGGGGCTAGGTAAAAGTACTTAAGTAAAATCCCACCTGGACTTGAATTTTGCAAAATATCATATTTTTCATGGTATATCTGGTCATTCTAGGATGCCTACATGAGAGCTCTTCATACCAACTCAATTTGTTATGTTATGCTAAATCATTGTCGATAGTGGCTTAGCCCGATATAATAAAAAAGGGGACATTCTAATAAGCTCTATAAAAAAAAATTAAATGCCAGTAATAAAAAAAATCTATAAATGGCACGAAAGGCTCTTAGAAGCTTTGTGGGCTCTTCACCGACTACCTTTTCACGCTTCGTGCGTTGACCCTATGGGTCCGGCAGTCCTTCCTCAGAAGTTGATTTGCCTCTCTGTATGNCGATCTAGTTAACTTGTTACCACTTAATGAGCGATGTGAGGCCCCATGGCATTCCTCATTAAAGTGACAGGAGGCTTCCTAGCCAACCTTCCTTNACAAATGGATCTTATCCAACGCCTCTATCAATGGGCGATACTTGAAGAGATATTTGGTTTATCCTCTTTTTCATGTACTCATTGTACTTTATGAGGAAATGCTTTCTGAAGTACATGCACTTCGTAATCCAGTTTTCGGAGCAATAAAGAATGTGCATTTTCGCAATCTCTTCATTATGTGAACTTCTTATGATGATCACCTTGCATATGTTAAAAGATCACTCATAGTTTGCTATGATTTTATGTAGGAGAAATCTTGTTTTTCTCTTAATTTGATTGTTGACTCGCATTTCGGGCAAAGTGGAAGTCCTACGGGCATCTTATACCTAGTGCGGCCACCAATCTCTATAAGAGAAGCCTTGCCTTTCTCCTACCTTGTTTTTTGTCGATCCGCTCTACGCAAGGTCCGAAGACTACTACTCCCTCTCGTCACAAGTATGGTTGATACGCACGTCCCGTTCATCCTTATGAATGANGCTTAGTGAGCGATATAAGTCCCCTCGGCATTCCTCATTAATGTGACGGGCGGCTTCATAGCCAACCTGCCTTCTATACATGAGCGACGTGTAGCCCGACAGTCCTCATTAAGAAAGCGCAGGCATTCGAGGGTCTAACCCCTCAGTGTTGTGTGGTCATGCCCCTGCAGCCCTTGAACCACCGATTTGAGTCACGTCTCTATGACCTCTGAACTCACCCCTAGGTCATGCCTATATGGCCTCTAAACCTATTTTCGTGGTTACGCTTCTATAGCCTCTGAACCACTTTTCTGAGTCATGCCTCCATGGCCCCTGAACCCATTCATAGGTCATGTCTCTATGACCCCTGAACCTACCGGGCGTTGTCATGCCTCTACGGCCTCTGAACCACTTTTCTGGGTCATGCCTCTGCGGCCTCTGAACCACTTTTCTGGGTGATGCCTCTACGGCCTCTGAACCCGTTGTCGGGATGGATATAAGTCCCATGTGCATTCCTCCCCATCCCCTATAAGTGGATTTGGCTCTCGCGGCTTTTCCTTCCTAGGGTACTTGGCTTTTTTTGATCGCTTAGGCTGTGTAGCTTCATTACTAACCTGGGCTTGATAAAAAATTGAGCATCTTCCAACAAGTGCACTGTGCCGTGACTGCGCAGCACACTTGTTGGGGGTCCTTTGTTGACATCAATTTTTTTTATGTCACGAGTGTAGGGTGTCCACCCGCATGACTCAGGATAGTTTACGGTCTGTCCGTGACGTCCGATAGTTCAGACACCCACCCGAGACCTTTTCGGCACGTGTTGAGGGGCACGTAGTCAGGGTCATTTTGCTAGGCTATGGCTTTCGCTCAGGTGAAGGCCGGTCGGCATTTGATACGTCGAACGACTCCGATCGGAGCAAAAAAATATTATGTAGCGCGTCGCGCGCGATTTTGGCTCGAATTGGCCCGATCACTTGACGAAGTGGTCCAGATGACCCCGAATGGTGAAACGGACCCCGCCAGTGTGTCCGGAATGTCGATTTTACTTACAGGGGATGTCCACTTCGCTACGGCTTTCCCGGCGGGGTAAAAATGTGCGAATTATTGTTTTGGGCACGATAGTCNTCGCTAGCGGGGTAAAAATGTGTGAATTATCGTTTTGGGCACAATCGTCAAAAAAAGTGGCTCAAACGACCCCGAACGACAAAACGGACTGCGCCATTGCATCCGGAACGTCGATTTTAGCCAAGAAGGATGTTCACTTCGTCGCGAGGACGTATACGGGTGAAGAATACGCGAACAATAATTATAATAATATAATTATTTTTTTTATAATATAATATAATATATATTATCTAAAACCTTATCTCTCCCTCATCTCACACATTTTCTCTGCCTCCTGCCTCCAAAAATCGCAAAAAAAACAGCCATAGCCGCCAGCGCTCTCCATCGCGAACCCCGTGCTCGCCACCAAAGCTCGTCGGGCTGGTCTTCCTCCTTGCCGGCGACGCCGTCTCCGCCGGCCACGTCTATCGGAGCCTCCTCTCCGGCCTCCCTCACGATCTCGCCTCCCTCGCCGTCTCTCTCACGGCAAAGCTTGACGGTTGCTCGCCGGCTGCCCTCGTCGAGCTCCTCATGCGACATAGCTCATAGTTGCCGCTCCAACCCTCCTCAATGGCTGAAAAAGCTTCCTCTCGCCGGATTTCATGAAGAGACAGTTGGATCTTCCTCTACCTTGGTCGTTCCTCCTCCGCCGGCGAAATCTATGACAGAGAAATTCCTGTCGTTGCCTCCTTTATGCGCAGGACCGAGGGCTGAGCACCTTCCCTCTCCCTCAAATTTTTTTTTTCTTTTTTTCTTTGTGTGCTGTCATCGAGCTAGCTTCTCCACCTCGTCGTCCCTCACTCCCCGATGGTCGAAATATCTTGCCAGAGTGGTTTTCCGTCGAGGGTCAGCGACAACACCGCTGCTTGAAGAGGCTTGGTTGTCTTCTATTTTTGCGAGAAAAGCCTCTTCCCGGGGTTTATCGGTGTCGAGCGTCGCTAAGGTATACGTTTCGTTTGCATTTTTTTATACCAAAATTATTTATTTTGGTACTTTTCATACCTCTCTTGCTCTCACTGCTTCCCCCATATTTTTTTGTTGTCCTGTGCACGCCCTACGACACACGTTGGAGCATGAATTCGACGTCGGCGAGCTTGGAGCAAGCAAAGAAAGCGTGTCTACAACCATCACGGTGGTGAGATTTCCTACCTTCTAGCCAACCTTAGGAATAGNACTGGAGCATGAATTGGACGTCGGTGAGCTTGGAGCAAGCAAAGAAAACGTGTCTACAACTGTCACGGTGGTGAGATTTCCTACCTTCTAGCCAACCTTAGGAATAGTGGAGTCTAGGCATGTGGGTTCGATCGCCCACACGGGGTACGTGCGCCAACGTGGGTCGGCGCGATGACGTGCCTGCGTGATGGATCGTTGGTTTTCCTAGAGCCAGTCTTTAGATTATGACTTCCTGCGCGTGGCCAAATATCCCACGTAGAACCGAGAGTCTCCCCTCTTGTTGTGAGCCTTAGCACAAGTCCCGATGGGTAGGAGTCCCTTACTCCCCTTGCTTTGGATTCCCCAGCTTTACTTGAAGAAGTTGGGAGTCAGACTTGGCAAAGCAAGAGAGGCTTTATAGCTGGCTCGCTTTGCAAAGTTTGGAGGAGTTCACAAAAATAGGAAAAGCTTTGTAGCTATCCTATTTCGCGACGCCGTGGAGAGTTTCCCCCTCAGAGATCCGGGGAGAAATTCCCCACATTTCCTCACCAAAGCAAGAGGCGGCGGTGCCGCACATCCAAGGTCTAAACCTTAGGTCTCCCATGTGAGGTCGTTAGCACGAGCCCGGTTTGCTATCTGCATGTTGGTTCTCTATATATTGCATTTTTTTGCTTGATGCATGTTGCATTTCACTTTGTTTCGACTGACCACCCCGGGAAGCGAAAGCCTTACTCAGCTTCGACTGGCCTCCCCGGGCCAGCGAGCATTTCACTTTGCTCAATTGGCTGCCCTGGCCTAGTGAGCCTCTCACTTTGCTCCGACCAGCCGCCCCGGTCCGGCGAGCATTTCACTTCGCTCCGATGGGCCGCTCTGGCTCGGTGAGCGTATCACTTTGATTCGACCGACCACCACGGCCAGGTCGACCGATCACCTGCATTTTTGTCTGCTTTTGCATTATATCACATGCCTGTCTGCTTGCATGTCGCATCGTATGTGTTTGCATTTGCATTTGCACTTGGGTGATGCTCCCTAGTGAGAATCACAACTGTCTCTGAGTCACTGCCGCTTCGGTACACCTTTCTTCGGGCCACTGCCTCCACGGCACGCCCATCCCTTTTGGTCACTGCCGCCTCGGTACACCTTTCTTTGGGCCACTGCCTCTACGGCACGTCCATCCTTTTGGTCACTGCCTCCACGACACACCTTCAGGCCGCTGCCTCTACGACACACGTACTCTTTGGGTCACTGCCACTACGGCATACTCATTTATTCGGGTCGTTGCCTCCACGGCATGTCCACCTTTTCCTGAGTCACTGCCTCACGGTACACTCATCACTTCTGTTACATGACTGATTGCATTTGCATTTGCATGTTTGCATGGATAGCGAGCCAGGCTCGTTTGGAGAGTGACCCCATGTTGGTCGCGATGCCTTAACGAGCATTGTTTGCTGGGTTGATCCCAGTGAGCAATGTGAGTTAAGTCATCGGGATTGACACGAGTATGACTGTGCTAAAGATCTAATATATTGCTTGCTGGGTTGATCCCAATGAGCAATGTGAGTTAAGTCATCGGGATTGACACGAGTATGACTGTGCTAAAGATCTAATAGCGGGTCATAACTCTTCGTGACACCCTTTAGATCCTTTGGATCTTTAGGATGGGGTCGGTATGACGACCCTGTCAAAGTCATACTATACCCAGACTTACCCCACACTTAGATACTAGGTTGATGCACTTTTCGTTAAATGGTGTGCTAGGCTAGGATTTAGGGTGCTAGGTAGTCTTTTTGATGCCTGACTATTGTTCTCTGCTGGATTGGTTGTCCTAGTCAGGTATCTTTCTTCTATTGTGCTTGTGATGTGATTGCATGCTGCATACGTTTGGTAGTATGTTAGGGCGTTCTTCTGCAGGGAGCCATGCCTATCTATTTGCATACACACAAGTATTGCTATAGGGGGAGCAAATAATGATTTCTAACCCTTTTGCTTGCAGGTGCTATTAGCTCCCCCATTTTTAAGGCATGACTCAAGATACGTTATTTGCATGTGAGCTTTCCCGCTGACACTTGTTTTCATGCAGAATTGAGTCTTTCATTTTCCTTTGTACTTTTTAGAGTTTAGGAGAGTCCTGTAGTAGAAATAAGATACGGGCACGGGTTCCGAGAGGCATTGGCGCGGGAACCACGTGGAGGGGACCAGGAACAGATGCTCGTGCCCCGTATCTCAATTCTGCATTTTATATTGATGTATAGAATTAGGACCGGGCATGTATATNCCCCAGGTTGGGCTGCTTTTGTTTCCCTCATGTAAGAGCTACTCCGCTAGTCTTTGAGGAATCCCCATTGGGGGATGCTTTTTTGAGATGAATTATTGTGTTCATCCAATCACTGGGTCTGATTACTTCGTACTTCCCTTCTGACAGGAATTACCCTGTCACTTTCGAGGAGTCCACAGTGAGAGTCTCTCTTAATAGACTCCTGGCCAGAATATCGCATGTGGGTTGGACCACTCAGTTCGCCTAATTTGAGTGATTTGCTGCTTTGCCAGCAAACATGATGTATCAGTTAGAACGCTCACTTACATAGCTGATTCGTGCCTGATCGGGATCCTCAATGCCCGATTAGGTTGTCATGTTTTCCTTGACAAAGACTACTTTGCTTGTTTTGGAGGAAATTACCAGCGGGGACTACACTTAGACGTGACTTATTAAAAGCACCCCAGGGTTAGACATTTACGCATCTGACCCTTTTCGATACCTCTACGGTATTTTGACCGATTTTGCTGATTTTGCTTGCCACCTCGAAGTGTTTATCGCACTAATTTGAGCACTACGCAGTCTCTATTAGTCCATGAAGAAGATGGGTATCTTTATGCCCGCAGAAAAAAATCCCTAGTAAGGGTCATATGGAATTCCTAGAGAGGGATCACCTAAAATCCCTACTAAGGGTCACTTTGCTGAGATCATGCCTAAGTGTCACGAGGTTGGATCACTCTATGCATCCAACACCTTTTTGATACCTCTTTTGATTGGTTTGAGTTTGTTCATAACGTCAGAATGAGAGGTTTAAGCCTCCACGAAGCATTGACAGAACCTTTAAGGTATCCCCAACATGAGTCTTCCGTGGGTACATTTTGAGATCGCCTCTTCAGTGATTTTTTTCTACTTGGTTGGTTCTACTCACCATGTCTTGTCACATGTTGTACTAATTTGAGCTCCATGCTAGCTCGATTAGTCCATGCTTAAGTCGGGTATTCTCACACCCGCAGAACTCCTCAGCGAGAATTATATCGCTAATGCTCATGAGGAACCCCGGTGGAGTGTCATGTCGTATCGACGTAACGACCGATCTATGGATCCCCAACAAAATTTGCTTCGCTAGTGCTCACAGAAGTACTCCTATGGTTAGACCATCCTTATCATGTAACCATGTCTTTGTCTCGATCGCGCTGGTTGGTTTTAAATACCATATCGAGCAACATGTTGTATCGGCTTTACCACCGATCCATGTTTCGTCGTAACACTTAGATGTTCGACCACACTCCGAGCATGTTTCCTTAGGCTTTTCAGCCATTTACTTGCTCGCTTGATGCAGGGTTAGGATACATATCTCCTGTACCATTTTACATGCATAGACAGGATACCTACCTTCTGTGCTATTTGATATTTGAATTGACTGATCCTACTCACCATGTCAGGTTGCATGTCGTACTAATCCAAGCTTTATGCTAGTCTGATTAGTCCATACTTAAGCTGAGTATTCTCTCTCCCGCAAAGCTCTCTAGCAACAGTTACTTCGCTCAATTCTGCAAGGTACTATGAGGTTGGATCGCTTTGTTCATCCGACCCCCTTCGGCACCGTGTTCAACTTGGTTGATTTTCATCACCTTGTCAAGGGACATGCCGTATTGGTTTGAACTACTTCAGTTGGTCAATTGATCCATGTCCGGTCGTGATATTTTGATATCTGACGATACCAGGACGTTGTGTATGGAGAGGACCGCTTCACCCGACCTTACCAACACGTTTCAGATTGTTAGACTGCTTTGCTCAGCTAGCATTCGACACCTCTCGAACCTTATGACGTTCTAGTCGGTTCTTTTATGAGAATGTTTTGTCTCATGATGACTCTATTGGCTCTATAGCCATATACTTCAATGTGCCTCGGGCCCTACAACCTTGGAGTCTGCTCTATTATGAGGACATCCTGTCTTTTGACATCTTCAGCTTTTTAGCCACCTGCTCCAATGTTTCTCGGACCACACGACGCTCTATTAGGTCCTTTTATGAGAACATCTCGTCATTCGACATTTCAACTTTAATGTTGGGCTTCTTAGCCAACTTGCCTACTTGTTCGAAGAGCGACGTAAGGCCCGACGACAGTCCTCATGAACATAGTGTAGGCATTCAAGGTTCTAACACCTTGGTTGTTTCAGGATCACGCCTCTACGACCTTTGAACCCTCTGTCCAGAGCGGATATAAGTCTCAAGTGGATTCTTCATGGACGACGTCTCCAGTTTTGGCTTCTCAGCCATCCGACTTTAGTGCTTCTCGGACCACACGACATTCCNTTGCATGTCTGCACTTGCATGTGTCTTCCTTGTTTCTTTCTGTGATCTAGGATTTCACGATATAATCTAGGCTCCTTAAGGACCCTAAAATTATAATTTTCTACAAAATCTTAAATAAAATATTCAAGATAATTAAAAATTAGGATTAAAAATATTGAGGATTTAAAAACTTTCACATTTACTTTCCTTCTTATATAAATAGGGCCTCCACAATACTTAAGGACCGCTCTAGATAACTGCATCATATTTGCATGTCCCGAGGAGGAGTCCCCATGCTTCTTTAACCTGACTAGCCAAACATACCTCTTTATAGGTGGGTGTCTAGTGCGTCTAGGGTGTTAGAAGGCTCCCTGACCCAGACATGGTGTAAGTCCTTTTGTTTGGAGCGTTTCCAGCTTTGTAGCTGAACCTCCATTTTCTTTTCCTTCCTGAGGCATCCTTTCCATTTTGGCAGGTATAAGTCCCACCTCTTGGAGCTCCAGATTTTAATCATAGGATAGAGTTTCATTCCTTTCACCTTAGGGCTACCGAGTTTCCCGTGGACGACGCAATTCACGGATTGCTGACTGGGGATCTCAGGACGTGTTGGGTCGACTACCTTCACGACCAGGTAGACTTAGGGTCCTTTAGCTGTGAATGACCGGTCCGTGGTACCCAGACCCAGTTACCTCTACCTTTTAGGATCACTCTACCATCCTTTTTGTTGAGCCCCTTTTAAGCCATGTCGCTCCTTGACTTCGTTGATATCATTTTGACGGCTCGATGCCAATGAGCTGTCGCCCATTTGGGATACGACGATTTGTCCTCTGCCCTTATGGCCCGAACGTGCTTTGACGTGTTGGGACATCCCCGTCAAAATGATTTAGGTTATTTCGTGGGCCCCGTGTGCCGATGAGCCGCTACCCGTTCGGGATGTGAGAGACTCACTCTCTGCCCAATGACTTTGCGCGAGCTTTGAAGTATCGAGACTGTTTCCATACGAAATAACCTTTCTTTGAGTACCTATTACCCCAGGTTCACGATAATCCAAGCAAAACTCCTTTTATCGAGAGTATTCTTGGGTACCCCCCAAGATGTAATTAACCAAGTGGGATACGTTCCCTTGGGAGTGCTCTTGACCCAAGAACAGACACCTACACCTGAATCTCTGGTTATGGGTAGTCTATGTAGGTATTCTTTTGCGGATATCGGTTTAAGGTGCTTTCGCCCGATCTTGTTTGGGCGGACACTCTTAACCTATCCCCGCGAGGTTTACCGCACGTAGACTCTCCACGTTTCATGTTTTCTCTTGTTTGTCGCATTGACGTATGTCCCTTTTTATTCGGTTCCTCTCCTCTTCGAATCTCATATATGATTCGAGAGGGAGATTTATTCGGATAGGGGAAGTATACGATGATCGACAAGCTGGCGACTCCTTCTAAAATAAAAGAGAGAAAAATAAACAAAAACAAAAAACTCTATGTTTTCATATGTTTTAATTTCGATTTTTGGGTTAACATGGAAAAAATTTGGGTAATTTCATATGAAAACATTAATTACATGCAGCAGAACATGTTAAGACTATTAACCCTTTGAAATGATTTTGACTTCAATAAAACATTATTTGAACCCATGGAAATATGATTAAGGCAAAAGGCGTAAACTAATTCCAACAAAAACATATATGAATTTTTGGTTTTGGAGAAATACACATGAGAACATAGATAATTTTGCATAAAAAACACTTAATTAACATGTTATTACACACATATACTAAAAGTAATTTGCATGAAACATAGACAACTTCATTAATTAATATCAAAATAACATGATTGGAACCAAATAAATAAAAGTCTTATGCTTCTATGCATGTAATTTTCGGTCTTGACATGTACGTAGTGAATACATGTTGATTTTCAAATAAAAATACATAAAACATGCAATAGAACATTGGGGAAATGAAAGCCCTTTAAATTCATGAAGACAGTTCAAGAAATTGTATACCTTAGCTTCAGATTTGAATGATTTGAAATGCTCATTGCTTTGTCACAAATTATTTAGAGAACTTGGTGTTCTCGATTTTTTTATGGGAGAAAGGAAATTTTTGACGAATTGATGAAATTCCTCTTGGAATTAGGAAAGAGAGGAAAATATTTGCTGAATTTTTAAATTTTATTTATTTTAAATGTTTTAGTTTATTTGATTTAAAGTTTTTTATTTTCAATTGATTTAATTTTTTGAAAAACTCATAAATATTTGAAAACTTTGGGATGAAAAATGTAAGCACTGACATTCAAACTAAGGGTCCGTTTGGGGCAAGTTAAAAGTGCGGGTGGAGTTTTGAAAATGATGTCGTCCCGTTTGGTTACCACTTATTGCCAGATTATCCAAAACTCAATTTTCAATTTTGTAAAAACAACGCGGTCCACATTTTGCAAAATGATTTTTACGTATCCTCCCTTGACCCTCATTTACTCATGTGACCTTCATTCGCTCCCGTTACCCTAATTCGCTCATGTGACTCTGCCCTCAGACACCTTCAGCGGAGAATCCTTCGCAATACTCGTGCCCTAAGCACTCCTCCCCTACGGTTCTGGTTCATTTTCCCTCTGGTTCTTCTGCATTTGACTCCTTCGCCATCTTCTTCTTCGATTTTTTGCTCTACAGGTATAGCTTCCATCAAATGTCCCGTCTTCCATGTTCGTCGTTTGTAGTCGTTCGGGTTTGATATGTTTATTTTGATTTTTTCGCGATGGAAAGCGGTTTCATATTTCTTCCGTGAAAATATTTTGCAGTCGTATAGCATGTTGTTTAGAGGATTTTTTTTGTCATTTCGGGTGAGATATTTGATGTATATGAACACCTGAGGTGTAAAATTAGTGGATCTAATTAATTGCTTCCCAAAATTGGGTGGTTTTGCTCATTTTGCAATATGGTTGTGTCCATAAGAATGTTTAGGGTGTCACATAAAAATTTGTTTTACAAAAGTTACAATAGTTTTACAAGAAGTGCAATTTATATGATTCTTCCTTCATACCAACTGCTAGCTGAGCAGGGCTTGGGCATTGCATTGCTTACAAGCATATGTATAAATTTTAGATATTGCATGGAGGAAGCTTTTGTGATCTTTTACTTTACTGTTAACAGTTGTATGTCATCTTGGGATGAAGATGATCTACTCCAGGATGATTACTCGTTTTTATCATTTTAGAAAAAAATGCCAAATACTCATATGTAGAATTTAATTTTGAATGGGCACAATTAAAAGCATATTGGATAGGTGTAAAACTTAAGTTACCTTGCCTATTGATGACTCAAAGCCATGGATACATGGCAAGAATGAAAATATGCGGAGAACATCTTCTGCTTGTATTCTTTCATTCAATCCTTCAATGAGCACTGAAAGGAACCATTGGAAAGAAAGAAAAAAATATCAGTTCTTTTTGCAAATTGTAACAATTTCGATCAATTTTTAAATGGTTTTTCAGGCAAATTGTTTCATTATTATTTGTCAATTGCTCTGGATTTTGTAGTAGCAATATTTTTTTGTTATGAAAAAAAAAATAGTTTGTGCTTATCCGTTAATTTGACAAAAGTCAATGAAAAAAGCTAAAGAGTTTGGATCATCGGCAAAGTGGGATAGCGAGGTAACTATTATATTTTGTTATCTAAGTTTGTGGGAGGTTGAGGTGGGAAATAGGCCCACTACTTTAACAAAAAAGGGTGGCAAAATCTTATGGTTAAATTCAAGGAAGTGATCGAAAGAGATTATGATCTCATGAAATTGAATAACAAATGGGATCAGTTAAAGAAGGATTGAAAACTATGGAAATAATTGAAAATGGAATCAACGGGAATGGGTTGGGATCCAGTTAAGCGCACAATAGATGCACCGGAGGCGTGGGATGAGAAATTAAAGGTACATAAATATATAATATTTCTTTATCTAGAATCAAATTTCACATTTAGTCGAAATGATTTTATTAATACAAATTTGTTATCTATTTCAGGCAGTGTCGTTAGCCAGAAAATTTAAATTCATTGGAATTGATCCAGTATTGGAGGAGAAACTGGATGGCATGTTCATTAGGGTTGTCGCAACATGAACTCATGTGTTCACTCCAAATGATCTAGGGTTTAGCAGCTCAGCACAGGAGATGGAGACCATACAGATAGGTGATTCAAAAGAAGGTCCTAGCCATGTCCACGCAGATGTTCAATCCACTAGCATGCCTAGGCATCCTAGGGTAGAAAAGAAGAACAAAGGGGTCACTTTCATCAAAGGCGCCATTGATACACTGGTTTAAACATGCAAGCATGGTCTTCTTCCTCGCAGGACAGCTCAATTGAGGAGTGTCTTGAAGTCCTCAATACATATTCTTATGTTAAGGAAGACGATGAAGACTATATACAATATGTGAAGGTGTTACAAGACCCAACCATAAGACAATTTTTTATGAAGTTGGAACTAAAATACTGAGTCAAATACTTGTGCTCTTTTATGGATGAATGAATGTTTGAGTTATTATGTATTTTATTTCCTATAGTTCTGTTATATGTTTCTGTGATGGACACTTTTCCTTTCTCCATGGTGGGACTATGTTTTTAATTTAGCTTGTACTATGCACAAATTTTATTTTTAACGCTTGTACCTTCTATGTTTTGCCCAAATTTCAATTGTGTACTTTTCATTTTCCTAGCTAAGTTTTTTTCTATTACTAAAGTTTATAAATTTTCCTTGTATTAATTTTGTAGTATGGATGAAGAAGAAGTTAACCACATACACACAACCGCACTTACCATTACCTTGTCGTACCAACACGTCGACCGAGACCTATGTATGATGTCGAGTAAAATTAGAGACAGATGGGTGGATGAGTTATTATGGGGCCATCCCACACGATTCTTCAATATGTTCCGTATGACGAAAGAAATATTTCTTGATATGCTTAATGAACTCCGGAGCCTTTATGGGTTACACGGCTCAGTAAGAACAACGCCAAGAGAAGTGATTGCAATAACTCTATACATCTTACCTCAGAATGAATCAATCAGAGGTGCTATGGAGCAATTCCAACAAACATCAGAAACCATCGGCCGAAATTTCTCATTCGGCTTAAACTCTCTAGTGAGTATGGCTTGTAAGGTAATGAAGCCCAATGATCCAACATTCCATTCAATTCCTTCAAAAATTGCAAATGACCCTCGGTACATGTTATGCTTTAAGGTCTTCCTTTACCATTACGTTCGTACGTTTACATTTATTACATGACAGATAAAAATAAATTTTAATTGTAACTCTAGGATTGTATTGAAGTTATTGATGCAACACACCTTGATGCACAACTATCTGATGCAGATAAAGTTGCGTACATCGGCCAGTGCGGCGCCCCTACACAAAATTTTATGGTCGTGTGTGATTTTAACATGTGCTTTAACTTTGTAATGGCTGGATGGGAAGGAATCACTCACAATATTCGTGTTTTCAAGTTCGCTACTAGAAACACGAGACATGGTTTTCCATGCCCACGTCTGGGTAAATGCTATTTGGTTGACGTCGGATATCCATTAAAAAGGGGATATCTAAAGCTATATCCAGATACAAAGTATCACATTCCTGATTTTGAAAGATCTAGTGGTGTAGCATGAGGCAAGAAAGAGTTATTTAACAAAAGACACTCTTCATTGCGCAACATAATTGAAAGAGAGTTTGGAGTGTGAAAGAAGAAGTGGGTTATATTACGAGATATGTCGGCTTACCCTTTTCCAAAGCAAGTACAAATAGTTGTTGGCACAATGGAACTACACAATTTCATCTGACGCCACAACTTCAGATCAGATGCGGAGTTCGTCGTTCTGGAAGATGATTCAGTGCAAATCCCACCTGAAGCATTCGAATACCATGTGGGACGTACAATGCCACAAGAAGAAATGGATTTACATGATGCATGCACTCGAGAGTGTAAAGGTGCATCAGAGATGACGACTTTACGAGAATAAATAACAGATGATATTAGTCATTCGTGATTGAAGTAGTCATTTGTTATCTTTGAAATATTATGTAAAACATACTGTTATAAGTTTAGTTCACTTGTTTTATGGTTATTGGAAGTTTCTTACAGTTTTCTGGGTTGTGTTTCATGTTTCTATAGTGAAGCCATTTTTGATAGATTCTAATGCCCATCTTTGTGTGGCATTCAAGTTACTGTATATTACCCTCAAAACATCATTATTAGTTCCATTACATGGTTGTTATTTCGGTTCTGATGTTGTTTATCTCATGAGATAGCATTTTCCATGAATCTTACATGAAAGCTTAATCGAAAAAATTAAGGCTGATGTTCAATCTGATAAATTCAAAATTTATAAGTGTTATGTCTAGCCTTACATTATATGCATAGTAACAGAATGACAAGCTACTGTTTCATGTGTTAGAGTTATTTTCCTTAGCTGTTGAATTATATGTATGTTCACATTGATGTTTGTTGGGCTCTCTCTTATCTGTCTGATGGCTCAAATGACAAAGTCCTTTAAATATGTGAATTTACCTGCATAAATTTCCAGTTTCCTCAAACATTTGAATTGTGTATGATAGCCTTGAAAATATTATATAAGTCCATGTCTTTTTCTTCCCTGCATCTGCTCCCACTGTAAAAAAATCATTTTCCACACAAAAAAAGATAGAGATTTGTAAGAGATGGAAGCAAGCAGAATGTTGGAGATTAGAATATTTGATGTGGGAGATAAGAGAAGGTGGATTGATTTATATATATGAGGGGAGATGTTTAATTCTCCGAGATTTCTAGCAAACACAAAGACACTCTGTAAGCTGGACTGATTCCATTTTTAGGCAATGTGTGTAGTTTAGGTGTTACATGTGTACATTTATTGGAAGGGTATGGTATGTTGAGAATAGTTACTGTTATTTACACAATCTGACATTCATATTTGATTTGAAGGGCTTCATTCAGATATGATTATCTTTGCCTTGATTCAAAGATGTACACTTGTAGTTTTTTTTCTGTATAAGAACTACTATGTGAGCTGAAAGGAGCTGCAGTTTTTTCCCTATCATATCCTGATTAAAATGAGCACATCTTTTGGGTCATTATATGCTTGTTATGCAGCTTCTTTTTTAGCCTTGTGCATCATTTAACTTTTTCAAGTTATTAGGATTGCGATGCTCGGTCAAGGTTCATAATCCTCGTAACACTTTGCTAATTTAACAAGTGTAGATCCTCCCCCAAACGTTTGCATTATCTTCGACCACAAGCATCACATGATACATTATTTGTTTTTAAAGTAACTATATATGGTTGTCATAGTAATTGCTATTGGCTCTTTTGTTGTTTGGTTATCGAAATTGGATAGATGGTGTCTCTATTTGAAGCAGCTTGGATGACCCTTCTTTCAAGGCAACCGCTACCTTCTGTATTTCGTTTAAGTATGAAAAAATAATTAGTTGGGAGTTATCGGTTTGTTTATGGGTTATGTTGGGAAAAGAATTTGTTGGTAACAGAATTTGTTTCATGTGGGTTTATGTTGGAAATTTTTTTGCTTATATGAGGGGATTGTTGGAATCTTTATGCTTATATGAAACTTTTTATTAGATTGCTTACCCGCTTCGGCATACCTGTTTATTTTTGCATTGCCTGGAGTAGCTTGGATAGCCATCACATGTTGATTCACATTGCTTAAGCATACTTGTTCATGAGTATGCTTTACATTGCTTTGGTTAATGTATGGAATATGTAATTCATTATTATTACAGCTTGGATGACCCTTCTTTTAGGGTAACCGCTGCTCCAGCAACAGTATTTCATATGAATTATTCGACCCTTAAAAGAAGACTACAAAATGAGCCTACATGTTGCATTGAATTTATATATTATTTATCTTGTTTTTATACTTCTTATGTCTATTAATTTTATTAAGATAACTGTGGAGCAGTTTGGATTGCCAAAGAACTTTGTTGCCGACAACCATTGCTTCCACACTTTGGTAAGTTGAGTTTCTTTATTTCCTTTAGTTTTTGATTAATCTACTCTTTTTTAAAAAATTGCCGGACGATGAGCTCTAGGTATTCAGGGAAATTTGAGCAAGTGATGTGCCAATGCGGGTTACCGTCCTTGCTACTCACGTCACGACAGACACATAGCTACGGACGACAATTCTACAGGTGCCCACGGTGGGGACATAGACCGGAAGACTGCAAATTCTTCAGGTTGGCCGACAGTACAACTATTTCTACGATATCTCAATTGGACATCGCTGCTCTGAGTTCGACAATATCACAACAGGAGAACACTGCATGTGGTTCTAGTGCTTTTGTTTCTACGATATCTCAGTCGGACAGGTTTGCTCGGAGTTTTGAGGTATCAAAATGGGGCGACATTCATCGTGATATGCTTTTACATTTTAAAGTCAATATTGTCAATTTTTTTCCTTGTAAATTTAAAATGTTATTTTTTCTTTTTGTTGGTCTCCTTATAATCTATATTAGTGTGTGAATGTGTACTTCACTTTCGTATATCTCACTGTGCTTATTTGATGTTATTAGAACTTTTTGAGTTATATAAATGTAATTCAACTCCTTTTCATTTTCATGTCTTGACATTTGAGAAAATAACAAATTCTGCGTGACAAATTATTCATTTAACTAAAAAAATCTACGAATAAGTTGTTTACAAAACACACAAAAATAAACAACTAAACAGCTTATTCAGAACAGGGGCAGAGTGGACATTTATCAAGAATAAGCTGTTTTCCAAACGCACAAACCAAACAATCAGCCGACTTATTCGGATCAACTGCTTAACAGCAAAAGCTAGATAAGCTGCAGCTGCCCCAAACAAACCCTAAGATGTGAATATGATGATTATGATATCAATATTAAGAATCAGAATGAAAAAGAATCCATGCTTGGGATCCAAAAAAGGATTCACACTAGAATTAGCAGAAACAATCCACATTAGAGATAAGAGAAAAGGATCAACACTAGGAATCAAGGAAAAGATACACGTCGGGGTTTAAAGGAAATGATTCAAATTAGAAATCAACAAAATGATTCACACTAGGAATCAAAAAAATTATTCATACTATGAATCAATAAAAGTATCCACACTAGGAATCAAAGAAATTATCCAAACTAGGATCCATGCCATGAATCAAAGGAAATGATATTTATATACATACCACACATTTCTTGTGTGTTTACATATCTAACATCTAAAATTTGATATTTACACTTACACCATTTTGGTGTTATAGATTTATGTACAAAAATATGTATTTACTTTTAAAAGTTAACAATAAAGAGTATATAATATTTTTGATGTGATATTAAAGATTTAAATTTTATGCACAAATATTAATATTTTTCAGTTAGATTTGTAAAAACATAAGAATTTTGCAGTGCATAAAAAAGCCCACGTAGATGCTCCACTGACGGCCCATTTATCCGCCCAATGTTCTTGTGTCTGCGTAAAATATCTCATGAATGAACAAATGGAACCGATTTAGATGAAATCGCAGCAGCATCCAACAAAATTTTCCGACTTCCATTCGTTTCCTTCTTCCTTCCAGAAATTTTCTCGTCGCTTCTCCCATCCTCTCACCTCTGATCTCTCCTCTTCTCTTCCCTCGATTTGGAGGGATTTTTCTTTTTCTATTTTCTTTTTGAATTTTATTGCATTTTGCTTTCCGTTTTGTTGTATTTTTTTCCATTTCACTTCGTAAACCCTAAACCCTTTCTGGATTCCCGATTCGATCGGATTAGCACTGTACGCAATCTTCCTTTGGATCAAAGCCTAGGCCGGGAAGAATGCAGCAGCAGCGGCTCAAGCAGCAGGCTTTGATGCAGCAGGCCCTTCTCCAGCAGNTCCATCTTCTCATCTCTGATCTCTCCTCTTCTCTTCCCTCGATTTGGAGGGATTTTTCTTTTTCTATTTTCTTTTTGAATTTTATTGCATTTTGCTTTCCTTTTTGTTGTATTTTCCATTTCACTTCGTAAACCCTAAACCCTTTCTGGATTTCCGATTCGATCGGATTAGCACTGTACGCAATCTTCCTTTGGATCAAACCCTAGGCCGGGAAGAATGCAGCAGCAGCGGCTCAAGCAGCAGGCTTTGATGCAGCAGGCCCTTCTCCAGCAGCAGCAGTCCCTTCTTCAGCAGCAGCAGCAGCAGCAGCAGTCTCTTTACCATCTCCCGGGACTTTTAGCTCCCCCACAGGTATTTCCTTTCTTTTATTTTAGTTGTTCATTTAACATCCATAAACCATTTCTTATTAAGATCATTGACTTATTGTTTCATTAGCTGGTTTCCTTTTTTGATTATGGTTCTAAGGTTAGTGCAGCTTTTGCTGCGGAATTGGGATGCTTCAGCTTGCACTCAGTTGTTTCCTGCTGGGCATCTTGTTCTGTGGGAATTTTTTATTTTTATTTTTTGTCTTTCACATTGTTTTTGCGGATGATNGTGCAGCTTTTGCTACGGAATCGGGTTGCTTCAGCTTGCACTCAGTTGTTTGCTGCTGGGCATCTTGTTCTGTGGGATTTTTTTTTTTTATTTTTTGTCTTTCACATTGTTTTTGCGGATGATTCTGGCTTTAGGTCTGCTTCTTCTACAGTTGAAAATTCTGATTTTTTATTTTATCCGTCATTTCATGCTGATATATTGAAGTCTATTCATGGTACACGAGAATTTACGCTTCAGGTCCCTTTTTTGTTGCGGTTGTACACATACCACTCCATTCTTATGTATTTACAAATGTAACATTTAAACTTTTAATAATACATTTATAACATCCAAATCTTTCATATCACATAAAAATGACACAATTTCAGCTTTAAAAAAGTGAAACACACCTTTTTCATTCATAGGAAAGGTTGCATACATGTAAAAATTAAAGTTTGGGTGTTAGATATGTAATTACATATGTGTTAGATATTCCATCCGATGTGTTTTTGAGTTTATTTCGGTTATAGTTAAATTAATCACATTCATTTTTTTATCTTTATTGTTCCCTTTTTGGAAACT
Organism: Phalaenopsis hybrid cultivar; assembly: GCA_002079205.1. Lineage (NCBI taxonomy): Eukaryota > Viridiplantae > Streptophyta > Magnoliopsida > Asparagales > Orchidaceae > Phalaenopsis > Phalaenopsis hybrid cultivar. The sequence goes on from JXCR01135447.1 coordinate 75,562, forward strand.
TGGCCATAATGTTTTATTCCATGCAATGGTAACTAGTTCAAAAACATTATTTTGCTTTGAGCTGTAGCCTTTGCATTTTTGCCGTCCATTTTTTCCTATTATTAATGTTTCTACGTCTGACTTCGTTGTGCATTCTTTTCTAGGAGAATATCCTTTGCGTAGGATTTTTTTGTTGTTCTTTTACACTTTTATTTTGCAGATAGAGCCGATTCCGAGTGGAAATTTGCCCCCTGGTTTTGATTCGAGCTCATGCCGCAGTGTGTGAGTGTTATAGGAGCCTTAACATATTTTCAAATTTTCTTCTTTGCCTTATCTTTTACTAGTAATAACTAATAGTGAACATTGAACACTTGTCCTCCCCCCTTCCTTTCTTAACCATTGCTATTATAGATGTCTCATAAGTTTCTCCTTGCACTCTAATTTTTTATTTTCTCTATAATTTTTTCTGATTTTCTTGCCTTGATATAAAAAATTTTAAAAAATTGATTTTCACTCTTTTGATAAGGATTACATGATATCATTGTCATTCGGATTAATTACTATCTCCCCAGCAATATAGTATGTATCATCTCTTAGTCTTTTGCTCATTACACATGTATGCTGATGCAGTTATGTTGGAAATATTCATATTCAAGTTACTGAAGCTCTTCTTCAAGAGGTTTTCCAAAGTACTGGTCCCGTCGAGGGATGCAAGCTTATTAGGAAGGAAAAGGTTTGCCAACTTTACACGTTTTATTTTTCACACCGTCTCACTTTATCATCCATAATCCCCATTAACACATGTTGTATGTGCTAGTTTCTGTGCATTCTTCCTTTCACATGTCAGAGCTATGTAAGTTTGTGTTTGATACTTTTCATGACACTGCATGCCAATATAAGGTGTTTGGAAGATTGTTATGTGCTCCTTGAGTTTTTACCTCTACAACGAAAAATTTTAGAAGATAAATATTTTAACATACATGAGAGTGGGTTTAGGATCTGTTTGGGGCAACTGCTTCTATTTGAAGAAACAATTGTGAAGTTGTTGTAAATAAAATTACTATTAAAAAAGTTACGGCGACTGTTAAAAATTTATTTTATTTTCAAAAAGTCAGATTGTAGCTTTCTAGCAACCACCACACTTAGCCAAATTTTGTTCAAAATGTAGTTTCCCTCTGCAATTTTTTGAAAAAACAGACAACATAATTTTGCCAAACAATTGAAAGTGCGTTGAGATACTGCACTGCCATTGTACTGCTACTCCAAATGCAGCCTTAGTTGTATTATAGGTAGTTAAAATATAAGTAAGTGTAAGAATACCAAGCGGTTGTCCTACACCCATTGACTTGAGATTTTAAGTTGAAAATGAGTTTGGTCACATGAATGTCTACTCCAATTTCAGCTCTATTTGGGTCTTACTCCCTAACATATGGTATCAAAGTTGGGTTGTTCAACCAGTGTCTCCCATTGATCTTTTCCGATTTTTACCATGGTTGAATAAGGCTCAATAATGGATGCTCTCACGGTGCCACCATATGGTTGAGTGTGCCCTTGATACATTATTCTTGATGATGTTGAAAAGCTTCTATTTGAGAAGAATGGTGGTTAATATAAATAGCTTTCACGCTAGGGGTAGATTTTAAGGTGTGTGTAAGTGTGCTTAGTCTAGTATCAGATGGTTGAAAAATATTTGGGTGCAGGAATAGCAAATAGTTAACTCTCACCCATAGGAATAGTTAACTCTCACCCATAACTGTTGGTATATCACGCCCGACTTTAGTTTTGCTTTAGGTCATAAACTTGTAATAATTTTTCTTAATTTTTAAATAAGCAAGGAAAAAATCAGGAAGATTGATATGTGTAGTCTTAGTTTTAACTTGTTTATTTTTGTTTGATGTGATTTTAAGAGAAATCCTAACTATGTACCATTGGATAGTAGTTATGAGTTTATATTTTAAGATTATAAAGAAAATAATTAAAAAAATTAGGACCCTAAGATGAGACGATCAAATTTGAAAGATGAGAAATGTTTAGTCCTTCAAGATAGGTTGCAAAGAGATGTAAATCATCATTTTGAGGATTGCTGCTCTTGAGGTATAGACCAATGAATATGTTATTTGTAGCCTTGTCACTAATGGGTTAAAAGTGAATAAACTCTATGATATGATTGTCATGAGTTTTTGTGCTAATAAATCTCCTAAAGATGACATTATAGATTTATGGTTATACAAATATGGTACATGTAATTTATGATTAGCGTATTGGGATGTAATACATGAACTTGGTTGATGATTTTCTTTAGTTGCTGGTGAATGCTAGAGTTGTCTGTGTTGATTGCCAATAGAAAGATGCACAAGCTTCACTTTAGAGTGATTGGGACTAGATCTAGTTGTAGCTGATTCACTTTGATGTATAAGGGAAGCTCAACATAACTTCTGTATGGATATGCAATTACTATCATTGGTGATTCTTTTTCCTAACATATTTGTTGGTGTTTATCATGAATCATGAGTTTGAAGTTATCCAAAAACTTATTAGCTTGGAACTTTAGTTCAGAATTTATTTCATGTTAAAATATCTTTGTTTATGGAGAATATCTCACTAAGAAGTTACCAATTTTTCTAACAAAGTATGGAATTCACAATGAATTCACTTGCCTAAATACTCTAAAATAGAACAGTGTGGCTAAAAGTAAGAAACAATACATTTTTTGAGATAGATAGAAATTTGCTAGTGAAGCCTTTTAAGCATGAGTTTTTGGTTGATTGTTTGCAAATTAGTGTTCATCTAATTAAGAAGTGTTGGTATTGTTTTTGGAAATTACGAGTCTACCTGTTATGATCAAGGTTTAATTCTCTAGGCTTGTTTTGTTTAATGAGAGCTCTTCCCGCGACATTTCTTATTGATTTTCTTTCTTCTCCTCCAATGTAATTCAAGTTTCTTCTTTATCCACTACGAATAAACATATTTGGAAATTTGTTATTCATTATTAAAATTCAAAGAAGAAATACATTGAAGATGATGGATCACTTGATTAAGAATTTTTAGTTAGATTTCAGGGGAGTGGTAGGAAGCAGAAGCCTTCTGAGAAATAAGCGTTGAAATAAACCTCTTGGAAATTTATTATTCATGATTTAAATTCAAAGGAGGAATAAACGTTGACAATGATGGATCACTTGATTAAGAATCTTTAGTTAGATTTCAGGGGAATGGTTGGAGGAAGAAACCCTTTGAGAGACATACTGTGATTCAGATCATTCTTCATTTGCTTATTGGATTGACTTCTATATTTATTTGGTAGTTCACTTTGTCTAAGAGGACCAAGGATGTTTGGCAATGTGTTGGGAAAATGTTAGTAAGGATTTTATATTCAGTTTGTGATGGTATTTCTCTTGTTTCACAAAAAAATTGCAACGAGCCACCTCAATCTCTTAGGATTTGAGCTTTGCAATCTTTAGAAATTTAACATTTAAGAGTGTTGGAATGGTCTCCTCGAAGAAGCATTCTATAATTCTTTTTCTTATAAGGCTCTATTTGTGATCACTTTCTGTTTTTT
>JXCR01135454.1:2045-12579 GCA_002079205.1 Phalaenopsis hybrid cultivar
TGGACTTAGCAATCACGGTTCTTCCGATAAGAGAGTACAACCCCTTTTTCCCGACTTCTTGTATGACGACACGAGGGCCTTTGGTTACTCTGATGCAGCCATTCTCTGCCTTGAACGAGCATCCGCTTGACTCCAGCGTACCTAAAGAAATCAGATTTCTTTTGAGCTCTGGTACGTACCTGACATTTTTCAGTACTCGTTCAACTCTATCAAACATCCTTATCCTGATTGATCCACTTCCAACAATCCTGTGAGCTTTATTGTCTCCCAGTAGAACGAACCCATCATTTTCCTGTTGCAGTGTCTCGAACTAGTCTTTGTGAGGACACATGTGGAAAGAACACCCTGAGTCGAGGATCTACTCCTTACTGGATTCAGATTATGTGATCACTAGGGCCTCAGCAGAATCGTAGTCATCAGAGGCTATGCTTGCTTTTCTTGATTCTTCTGGCTTTTCTTGGTACTTATTCTTCTTGTCTGGTCAGTTCCTCTTGAAATGACCGTCCTTGTGACAATGATAACACTTGAAAGATCCCCTTGATGACTGAATTCTCGCTATCCTTGCTTAACCTTGATATGTACTGATCATTTCTTGAATCTTTCCTGTCCGATCTTTCTCTGACAATAAGACTATCTCCGCTGACTTCCTTGTCCCTGTCTTGCTTTCTCTAAAGTCTTTAGCTCTAATCAGAGATTCAACCTCTTCTAGAGTAATGGTCTGCACCCTTCCATAGAACATCACATCCTTGAAATGCTCGTAGCTCTTAGGAATAGAGTTTAGCAATTACAGTGCCTTGTCCTCATCGTTCATCTTGATGTCGATGTTCTCGAGGTCGTCGATGATCTTGTTGAACTCGTCGATCTGCTCTGAGATGGATTTGTCTTCATGCATTTTGAAGGAGTATAGGCACTGCTTCAGAAAGAGTCTATTAGCCAGAGAGTTTGTCAGGTAGTGTACCTCGAGTTTGGAGTGCTTGAGCCGTTGTCTCCTTTGACAACTCCCTCAAAACTGTCTCCCCAGCTCAGGATTGTCAAACTGTGGGCCTTGTCCAGTATGCTGATCTTCTCTTTCTCGGTCATGTTGGCCGCTAATGTCGTCGACCCTTACAAAGCTTCTGCAACACCTTGCTGAACCAATAGAGCTCTCATCTTTACTCTCCATAGACCGAAGTCGTTCTTCCCGTTGAATTTCTTAATGTTGAATTTGGCGGAACTCATTGTCGTGGCTAGGATTTCTTCCAATGAATTCTACTTGCTGCCCTTCCGAGAACTAGGCTGAAATCACCAAAATGCTGTACTATTGTAGAGCAACCAAAAGTTTTCAATCTAAACCTACCTTTTAACACCTTGTTGTCCAAGAAATTCTCACCAAATTTCTTACTTTCTCCCCGTGAACTCCACTGCCTTCGCCAATCGAATGGAGAGCTCTGATCCCTTCTGGCAGAGATCACACCTGTTCAACGGAGAAAACTTCATGTTCTATGCTTGCGCCTCCTTCCCGCAGGTACTCCTCTGCATCTAGCGGAACAAATCAGGAATTCCTCCTCTGGCTCTCGCACGAGAATAACTGCCTCTCCAGAGCCGTCGTGCCTCGCCAAACTGCTCAGATCCTCCTGCTTCGCGAACTCCCGAACAGGGAACTCCCCGAACCCTTCTCTGCGTGATCTTCGCCTCTCCCCTCTGGCTGAGCTGCTCGCAAGACCAAACTCCTGCTCTGAAATCCTCTGCTAACAGCCATGTCACAAATTTTCGGCCTTTGCTCGCGGACTGTTTTTTCTCCGTCTCGCCGAACTACATAACCTGCGGTGCGAATCCAGTCGATCAAAGCTTCCATTGCTCACTGAATTTGTCGTGATTCGGCTGCCTGCGACACGATCCACTTGCTCCTCTGTTTGTGAATGTCGAACTCCTCTTCTTCATCGCTGGCCGCGAACACCTTTACGCGGACACCTCTAGCCAAGAAGTATGAATCTTCCCACAAATGACACCAGTTGTTGTGAGATATGTACTTCCTGACATAGAAATGAAACACATAGAACACAAACAAACACAGATCGTTTACGTGGTTCGATCCAACTTGATTTACGTCCACGCGAGGCAATTAATCAAATAGTTTACTAAGGTAAAAGAAATGGAGAATACATAGCTTATACATAGAGATGAGCCCTCATATTCCTTCTATGGCCTCTCTCTCAAGCGACACCTTTTATAAGGCCTCAAGATGCTCTCCTCCTTCTAGCTCTCTAGCTATTCTCTCCTCCTTTATGGTAGCTTAAGATTTCTTCTATTGCCCTCGTAAGCCTCACACCCTCTATTTATAGAAGCAAGAGAGTAGTAGGTGAGCGGTAGATGAGATGTGGTAGGTGAGTGGTACCACATTTCAAAAGTGCCATTTTACCTTAGTTCAATAATTGAGGGTCAAAATAACAGGTAGCTATGCAAGCTCTGCTACTGGAAGGTGCCTTGCCTCAACATTCAGTTGGCGAGGCTATCCGGGGTGATGTTCCACCGCCCAGTGGTGAAAGTCTCTGGACGTCAAAGATGGAGAGATTGATTTATAACTTATATTTTCTTCCTCATTTGATTTCTTTTGTCCACTCTAATGTTGTAGATGAAGCTGTGAAGATCATCGATTCTGTGCGAGAAGGGGCGGGATAACCCTCTGCTCCAGAGGCGTCTGCTGGACCTTCTGCCCCTCCCCCAGTTGAAGCGACACCTGGCCATTCGCCACCTCCTGTTGACCCAGAACGGGAAACATATGGTAGAAACGGCTCTCATGAGTCGCTCATGTGCTGCATGGACGAGGCAGTGGACTTTTTTGCCCAGCTAACAAGCCTTCAATTTCCCGTGTCTGGGCGGAATAAGAGAATAGAAAAATATAAGTTTTTTTAGGCGTGATATGTACACTTATTTCTTGAGTCGTGGTCTTATTTGACTTGAGAAAGCAGACGACCCGACTGTAAAATACTTTTTATCATAAATAAAATTTAATTTTTGTCAAATCTAAAAAAAATTTAATATTTTCGTACCCTTGATTTGTGTCGATTTGATGTGTATGTCCAAGTCCGATGTACAGATGTGAGATGTTTCAAATTCCTCGCGTACCCAATATATATAAGGATAAGCGAAAAGTCAGTCAATACTTTTATTATTCATTCACTTCATCTTTTGGTCTATTTCTCTCAGAGCTTTATGGCTATTCTCCATATGTTTGGTTTGGTAAGGGCGATCAAAAGATCGACCTTGACGGTTTCGATGTAGAATTGCTAGACGACACCTGTGTCGTACTCAAATGGGTGGATGTAGAAGTTTTTGCTACCAACTTTCTGTGAGCAACATGATTATTTATTGTGATCAGTTCCTGTGGGGGCTCTGCCGTCTCTTTGTATAGAGCTTTGATTCATATTCAACCATTATAGAGTCATCCTCGCTCAGGTCAAGCCGAATTTTATTGCGGCTGTCATGACCTACATAGTTTATCTGTGCCAGTTGGGGATTTCTTAGTCTCGAAAGTTATTCTCGCATATGTTCTCCTTCAAAGTGGAGACAGACATGTATGTGTCCTTTGGCTCGACCCAAAAGTTTCACTTAAGTGACTTAGAGAATAAATGAAGGATTACAAATTCTGATTCTTGAGGTGTTCCTATGACGAATGGGGCATTGCGACCAGGGTGACCGGTGGTCTGTATAAGAAGAAGAAAGGGCTCCTACCTTGATTTAGGCTACTATAATCAATTATTCTAGGTAAGCAGCTATCGGTGGTTTAATACATCGACCACATGACTATGAATTGAGCGCTGACACCAGAATTGTGGCCCGCCTTTGATGAGAAAGAAGAGAAGAGGAATTTGAATAAGGCTGCCTGACTTTCAAAGAAGGTGCCGATGAAAAGAAAGAGGCATGAGGCTCTCCTTTAAGAGGACTGGACGAGGAAGCGGAAGAAGGGGATTCGATGGGGGTCACAGTTCAGGTTTGGATTTAATATATTTACTCTTCAAAGCCTCAACAGTTATTAAAAAAAAAGGTTACTAATGAGTTAATTTTAATCGAACAGGAATTTACTCCGGTGAATTTAGGAAATTCAAGGGGTCAGCATTAAGAAAAGCCGGCTCCTTCCTTTTGGTCGGAGACCAAGCAGTCCTCTGAATGTCCTTCTACATAAGAGGTTTTCCAAACTTCAACTTTGGGTTTCATTCCTCTAGCTGAGAGAGGCGAGGCAAGCCGACTATCTCTACAATCTTCCTCGACACCATGTGAACCAGCTGAGGCGGAAATTTTGGAGTAAAGTTCAGATGAGGACTCTGAGTTAGTCGAGGAGGCTGAGCTCAGATGAAAAGGTGAGGTTGTAGCTTCTAATTTTGAATCTTTTCTCTCTTCGCCTTCAAAGAGCAAGAAGGGGTGTAAGGACTGCTGGAACCCCTTACAAAAGAAGCGATCGAAGGTATACATGAATTCAGATTCAAGCGTCAGGCTNCCCCCTTACAAAAGAAGCGATTGAAGGTATACATGAATTCGGATTCAAGCTTCAGGCTAATAAACATTGAGAGGGATTGATTCCCCTTAAAATCCGAGTCGACCAAGTACACGTCCAATATTGCGGGTATCTGACACAGAGATTTTTATATGCAAATATTTATGGAGTTGACACCACTTAAAGGCGCAAAAAACTAGATGCAGACATATTTATAATAAATATGCAATATAATCATAACAAAACACTTTTTATAAATATAATTTATCCTTTAAAACTCTTTTTAAACTGTCAAATTTCTCTTAAATATCAATGGGAGTATACGTATCGTTCAAGTAATAAAGAGCTCTAATAGAGTCATAGATATCGATCTCACAGGGAAGCTGAAAAATCCTAAAGTAATTTATGGAAATTATTTTTATAATAAAAACAAAAAAAAAATAAAAACGAAGTGCGAAATTTAAAAATTACCTACTTATGTGAATGTTAATTAAAATGTAGATGTAAAATTACAGAAATTAAACTAAGCTAAATACTAAACTTTTAAAAGTAAGATTGCGAAAATTAAACAAAGTTTTTATCGTAACAGAAAGTTCAAATTTAAGAAAACATCATTACCCTTTACGATGAGTATATGGTTTGTGAAGAAATTGAAATCATTTGAAAATATATATAAAAACTGTTTTGTGTCAAATAGGAGCAATCATATTCTTTACCCTCTTCCAAGTGCTATAAAAAACGTTAATTAATCCAGAGCTTGGTTCCTAATTCAGTGGTTAGGCTGGGAGGATAACAACTACCACTCCAGAGCTCCCACTACTCCATCCCTTGAGAGCTAACAATCTCGCATTAGTTTTCAATCAACTGAACCAAATTGAGGGTTCTAATCTGTCACCTCAAAATCTCCAATTTTGCATCCAACAAAAGTATATTTCCTATTTATTTGCTCCCAATCCCATGGATGACTTACTCTCCCATGAAATCAAATGTGATTCTCCTTATGTTGTAGAAATCATATATCATTTAAGAACATGTCTCTTAACAAATTTTAACATTTTAATTGGCCAGATCGAAAAGTAAATGAAGATCGAAGTTCAAATCATCACAAATTATTATCATTTAAAACCGTAGAAAATAAAATCTATTCTTCACAAAATCATATCTTTGAAGTAGGAGAATGATAAAAAAGATTACTCAGAATTCATAGAAGGATACGATAAAACACGAATTTCATATATAAAAACAAGTTTACAAAAGAAAAAAAATAAAAATACAACTTATCTCACAATCCTTCCCAAACAAATCCCTAGAAGTTCTCTCCAAGCCTTTGTCTTTTTATAATCACTCCCAATTCTCTCTTAGAAATGTATTGAAGAAGAAATCTCTCGCCTTAACTCTCCTCTTACAAACCTAGAAAAAAATCTCCTCTTCTCTCTCTCGAACTCTCACGCCACACCCCAAAAAGCCTCTTCCTTTTCGTTCACCTCTTGCCTCTTCAAGTCTTCTTCTTTTATTTTGGGCTGCCTCTTTTGGAAAAGAATTCAAAATTCCCTCCAAAAATTTCTCCAAAAGTCAACTCTTTTGAATTCAAAAGATGTGTCATTTGATCCAACAGTCATATCCCTTCATAAAAGAACCTTTCAAAGTATCTAGATGCATTAAATTACTCCAAGAGATGTGTAGAACAAGTGTCCCTTTAAATATTCACGTAAAATTCGTCTCGAACTGCCTTAATTTGAAAAAGTTATCCCTGGCGCATCATGCACCAGCTCTCTGGATTTTGATACTTTTTGCTCCAAATTATCTTTTTTGTCATTTTTGCTCCAAATGCCTAAAAATGATATACCTGCAACAAAAACACAAAAATATCATTCTTTACAGTGTAATATCACAAAAAATAAGCATAAAATAGGTGCTTAAAACAATATATTATTTTGGTGTATCAGTATTTTATAGTCAGTCGGTCTCAAGAAGCATATAGACAACCTCTGCTCGAGGAGCTATGTCATTTAGTCGACTATTTCCAACTACTTGGGTACGTGTCGACGCATCACATGACCTCGCTCTACTTGATTATGAGGCAGAGAGCCACCAAGGCTGAGGCGAAAGCTCGAGGATATCATGATCGGTCGGAACCGACAACAATGAGGGTCGCTGAGGTAGTCAGAGCTGAAGGACATGAAAGCTGAGTTGGAGATAGCATCAAAATGGCTATCTTTCGTCCAGGAGAAAAACACTGATTTATCATAGCAGATAGCTACTTTGAATACAACTGAAGAACTTATTAATACACAGGTTAAGTACTTGGAGGAGGGTCAAAAAATAGCGATTCACAAATTTTGTGAGAGTGGGGATGGTCGACCACGATTATTCTGATAATAATGAGCTCAAAATACTTTTTAATGCCCCTCTTCTCATCCAATCAACGAAACAGATTTGAGGGCAACAATGTGGCAGTCGGAGGGTCGTCCAACACTGGACTCGATGTTCCCTAGGTTCAAAATTTTCTCTTTTCCTTTCTTTTTTTTTCTACATTTAATCAAGTTGATATACATAGTGGTTTTGTAACAAACAACTATATGAATGAAATATGACATTTAATCATTTTTACCTGTGATCTTTTGTTTGATCGAACTGACCTTGTTTGTCATTTTTAATTTATTTATGTCATTAGCTCGCCTTGAGTCTTGATCTTTGTCACTGGAGATTTAAAAGTAAATTTTGTTCTTGCGGGCTAGTGACATCATTGAGTAATTGTCGATCATTTAGGATTTTTGTGAGTCATTCAATGTCCATTATTAGNTAATCATTTTTACCTGTGATCTTTTGTTTGATCGAACTGACCTTGTTTGTCATTTTTAATTTATTTATGTCATTAGCTCGTCTTGAGTCTTGATCTTTGTCACTGGAGATTTAAAAGTAAATTTTGTTCTTGCGGGCCAGTGGACATCATTGAGTAATTGTCGATCATTTAGGATTTTTGTGAGTCATTCAATGTCTATTATTAGAGAGACCTAAGTTTTACTTAACCAGATCCAAAGATTTTGTTCAGTCAATTTACGCCTCGTAGGGGGGTATTTGATTGTAATTTTTTTACGATGGTTTATTTCGTGGAGCTTTGTCACTACTTGGCTGATGTCCACCTCTGAAGATTGACTCAGGACAAGAAAATTTCAAGCTTGAGGTCTACAATTGAGCGTTGGAGTGTTTCACGCGGTCGTCTGTCTTTTATCGTGAGCGAGTGTCAGAACACTTCTTTGGGTCATCTTTTCTTTTGTCGAGTCTGAGCGTCAAAATGCTTCTTTTGGTCATTTTTTTAGAGTACCGTATGTAAGGCTCATAGACTTTTAAGTTCTCCGAGGCTTGTTAGATATGGATTACAATCATACGATTAGTTTTTTTGCAATTGGGCGACAATGAAACAAAAGTTTATGTAAACTCATAAGTATGAGGAAGCTATTTTTTTCATATACGGGTACAATGTAGTTTCTTTCAAGGAAAAAATTTCTTAAGATCGTCTCCACTCCACGTTCAGTGAATCTTTTCCCCAATGAATGATTTCAACTTGTAAGCTTCTTGGGCGATTCCTTGGTCGAAGATGAAGGGACTGGTACATGTTTGATTGAGCTTGCCGACCGATTGTCCCCGCATAGTTGTTTTGAATTTCTTTAGAATTAGGATGCTCGACGAGAATGTCATTTCTCGAACATTGTTATTGCAGTATCATTTATCTCTTATTGTCGGAGTGTTGTGTTTGTAATTACTTCTAACAAATTGAGGGCGAGCGCCGCTCTTTCATGATTTGCATCTTGCCAGTCAGGGAGATTCTCTTCGCTAAGAGACATTGTAGTGACGAATCTCTGGCTATGATGATTGTATTCGATCGGTAACATCTTTTCCATTCCATGAGCAAGCATGTAAGGTGCTTGCCCGGTCGCTGATGTTGGAGTGGTTCAGACAGTCCATAAGATAGATTAGAGTAAGTCCGCCCACTTGCCTTTTTCACCTTTGACATTCTTCTTTACAAGGATGATCTTGTTTGCACCCTACACTTGCACGTTTGTCTGAGGGTGATGTACAAACACAAATTTAAGGTTGATTCCCTAACTTTGACAAAAATCTCTCACCCTCTGGTCAACGAACAATGGTTAGTATCAAAGGCAAGTCGCACCGATAGATAATATCTATTTAGATAAAATTTTGGATGAGTTCTGATGTAATTTGGGCAAGCACTTTAGCTTCTATCCATTTGAAAAAATAAGCTACATTGACCAAGAGAATATTTCGCTGCTCTTTTGAGGGGGAGACGAACCAATGATATCTGGCACCCAAACAACGAAAGGCCAGAGGCTGACTATCAGTTGTAATTTTTGTGCAGGTTGGTGCTGCAATAGAGCTTACATTTGACACTACTTGCACCTGCGTGAGAATTCCTCCGCAACATGGTGGGCATGGTCTTTCCGTCTGAGTGACTACTACATTCGCCTAAATGCACCTTACGGAGGATTTCTTCCACCTCATTTTCATTCTCACACGTTAGAAGTAATGAAGTGGCTAACATTCTGAAAAGCTTGTCTTCGATAAGGTGGTATTGGACGACTTTAAACTTGAACATATGAGGATCTGTTACTTTTTCAATGATTTTTTTCTATTTTTAGGTAGTGGACGTGAGAATCCATCCAACTTTTTATAGCTCAAACGTCAACATCCATTGTCTATATCTCTTCTATGTTCGGTCGAAAAAGCTTTCATAACATCTTTTCTCCAGATCATATGTTCCTTAACAAAGGTTAATGATCTCGATTCTTCGATATAGATGTAAAATGCAATATATGCGATTATATACTTAACTTCTTTAATAGTTATTCTTACTTAATAAAAAAGCCAAAAACTTGATCTAAAGCCAAAGCTAGGTAAGTTTTCCACTACGAAACAAATAAGAATACGATTATAATAATTAAATATGGGATACTACGCAAGTATACGTATCATTATCAAGTAATATAAGAATTTTTTATTAATCCCTGAATTTTTTATTATAATAATTAAATATGGGATACTACGCAAGTATACAATATATTTTAGGTGTATCAGTTAGCCACTTGGTTTTCTTCCCATCCAACATGTTCGGTTTGGAAGTTTGCAAAATTTTCTATCACAGTCCTTGCCTTTTTTAGGTATTTGATTATTTTCTCGTCCAAAGCCTCAAACTCTTTGTTGACTTGGCTAACAACAAGTTGAGAATCTGACTTAACCATTAGTCGTCAGACACCCATTTTGAGGGCTAAGCGTAGTTCGACTATCAATGCTTAGTATTTCGCTTGATTATTTGTAACCCCAAATTCTAGGGCGACCGAAAGATAGAGTTGCTCCTTAGTCGAACTGCATAGAGCCATCCCGATTCTTGAGCTCGCACGGCTGGAGGCCTCATCAACTTATAGGTCCAGGTTTGTTCATTTGTTTTGACACCTTTGCTCGATCTAATATGTTCGAAGAAGTCAGCCACAAATTTAGCCTTAATCGTCGTTCGAGGAATGTAACTGATGTCGTACTCACCAAGTTTCATATCTCCACTTTAAGAGCCGTCCGGAGTATTTTGCGTGAGTGAGTACAAACTTGAGCAGATGGTCAGTAATAACTCAGATCAAATGCGTTTGAAGTACGGTCGGAGCATGCGAGCAGAGACAATCAAAGTAAATGTTAGCTTTTCCATACTTAGGTACTCGACCTCGGCTCCTCTGAAGACTCAACTAGTGTAGTAGACAAAAGATTGTTTCCCCAGTTCATCTCTAACTCAGAGCGAACTGATGGCTTCTTTTATGACTCCCAAATTCAGTGAGAGTTCTTCCTTTAATTTCAGGCTTTGTTGTAGTGGAGGTGAGACCAATGACTAATTCAAACTTTGGAAGGCTTGCTCCCTTTCGGTCGACCACTCAAATTTCTTAGCTTTTCTTAAGAGAGCAGCACATTTATCGCCAAATTTGGAAATGAATCTACTAAGTGTTGCTATTTGGTCGGTTAGCTTCTATACCTCAGTATTATGTAGATAAGGCATATCTAGGA
>JXCR01135455.1:11142-25534 GCA_002079205.1 Phalaenopsis hybrid cultivar
AAAAATTGCAGCAAAAACAGGACAAATAGAAAAAAAGATAGCAGTTGCACTTATGAGATCAATCTAATATTTTGACAAACAATTTAACCTAGGCCTGTTCAACTACAAAATTAAAAAGGTTTATTGAAGTTATGAGAAAACTATACTTCAATAAATCTATAGATCTCCAAATTTTTACCTGTGATGCCTGAGTCCATATGGTGATTCTGCCATGAAAATTAGCTATCAACAGTGCACGAGAACAAGACTTCGGTGACCATTCAATAAACTGAACAAAATCTCGTGGGGAATCTGTTCAAATACCATTATAATGAAACAACATTAGAAAGGCCATGTCAATCTATAACTACTCATAACTATGAATTTAAGAAATGAAAGCGCCGATCCCCTCCAAAATTGTAAAAACCAATATTTCATTTGACCTTTACTGGAAACAATGACTCTTGGTAAACTTGATGTAGAATGAAGCAATGTGCCATCAAAAGAGAATATATGGTATTTAGTGTTTAGATTACAACTTTAGGTCACCAGTATGGAGTATAGATATATTAATCATACGAAGTCAAGTAGAAATTTTAACCAGCTCATAAATGCAAGCATGAAATTTAATGGAGAAACATCTCAGTCAAAACCAAAGTGAAAAAACTGAAAGTGAAATCAAACAAAGATTATGCATAGAAAAAAATAAGTGAGAGTAGCGCCGAGCAAAGGTTATAGTGTATGAGGATTGATACGAGGACTTAGAAAAGTTCACAAAATGATTAGAAGAGAAACACTGAAAATGAAATAGGATTTGGAACTGTTTAGGAGCAATAGCTGCAGTCCTCATCGAAAATAGCTAGAGGAAGGAATCCGGCAAAGATGTTAAAGACTACAAACATCAAGGAAAATCCACCACCTAATTCCTGACAAGCTACAAGCACACCACTTCCAAAAGGAAGAGTATACAGAGCTCTTAGAACTGAATTTTAGAGAAAACAATCCGCAAATGCATAAACTCAATCCAAAGTTCTTTAACAGTTCAAAAACAAGCTATTTATACTAAGCCAATAAAAAACCAGCCTAACTGTAATTCAAAATTGAAACTTGTGGGAAATCAAAGAAATAATTTGTACTTCACCTTCTTCTTTGAATTGATCATATAAGGTATTATATAGGAGATTAAAAAGAGAAAAACTAGGAAACTATTTAACTAATTCTCTTGATTTAAGGGATTACAAATTTATTATAATTTCCTTAATTTAAGGGATTTACCAATTAATTCTAATTTCCTTAATTAAGGAAATTAGAATTAATTCTCNTGTGGGAAATCAAAGAAATAATTTGTATTTCACCTTCTTCTTTGAATTGATCATACAATGTATTATATAGGAGATTAAAAAGAGAAAAACTAGGAAACTATTTAACTAATTCCCTTGATTTAAGGGATTACAAATTTATTATAATTTCTTTAATTTAAGGGATTTACCAATTAATTCTAATTTCCTTAATTAAGGAAATTAGAATTAATTCTCACAACTTTATTTCCATCTCAGTCACATCTTGACACTCCCCCTCAAGCTGAGGAATAGATGTTTTTCATTCCCAGCTTGGATACAAGATCATGGAAACTTAAACTATTCAGTCCCTTTGTAGAACATCGGCTAATTGTCTTTCTGATGGAACATAGGACATACACACTAACCCTTCCTCCAGTTTTTCTTTGATGAAATGTCTATCAATCTCAATATGTTTTGTCCTATCATGTTGTATAGGATTATGAGCTATATAAATGGCAGACTTGTTGTCACAGTAGAGCTTCATAGAACCCTCCCATGGGATTCTTAAATCATCCAAGATGATTCTCAGCCACAGTAATTCACATAATCCTTGAGCAATAGCTCTGAACTCTGATTCAGCAGATGACCATGCCACTACATTCTGCTTCTTGCTACTCCATGTTACTAGGTTACCTCCAAGAAAAGTACAATATCTTGTAGTTGATCTTCTATCCATTATGGAGCCAGCATAGTTAGCGTCGGTGTAGGCTTCCAGAGTAAGAGTGTCATTCCTTTTGAACAAGATTCCTTTCCCCGGATTGCCTTTCAAGTAATGCAGTACCCTGTAGGCGGCCTGAAGATGAGATTCTCTAGGATCATGCATGAATTGACTGATCATACTTACAGAATATGCTATGTCTGGTCGAGTGTGAATAAGGTATATGAGTCTGCCAACCAATCTCTGGTACATTCTTTTATCCACAGTTGGTTCTTCTTTAGCTTCTCCCAACTTATAGTTTGNGAGGTTTCCAAAGCTCATACTCATCACATCTAGCTATCCACCTATCTAAGGGTGAGCTCTTGAACTAAAACAAGAGCTTAATACCTACCTTACTCCCTAAAACCCCTCAAAATTGCTAAGATGTTTCACATCACTATATGAAATGATAGTCCTAAGCACACCATGAAGATGAATTATCTTTTTATCATCCAATTAAGTCGTTGAGTTGGAAATGAGATATAAGTGCTAAAGCTTGGTTTCATAATTTTGCTAGTGAAAAGCTACAACAAAAGAAGTTATGATGAAAATATTATTGAAAGAAAAGTAGGGTAAATAATCTTGTTTTGGTAAAATATACGATAACAATATTGGGTAAATCTCTAAATTACTCTTAGCCTACAATATCAGTAAAATACTTAAAATTTTCTACTTTAGTTTATGAACAATTATATTTTTGGCCATTATAAAAAGTAATTGGTGTTCAACAAATACAGAATATCAACAAGTTGATCACTTAGGCTCTGTTTGGCGCAGCTGCAGCTAAGCTGCCCCAAGAAGCTGCTGCGGGGAAGATGGTTGTCTGTTTGGTGCAGCTGTGTGAAAACAGCTGTGGGTCAGCTGTTTCTGAAAAAATGACCATGTTGTCCCTGTTTGCTAAAACTGTTTAAAAGAAAACTATAACAACCACATTTTTGAAACTTCAGAAGCAGAAATTTATTTCTAAACAGAGCAGAAAGTTCAGATATACCAATGAACAAATAGTGAGCCCTGAAAGTGAGATCAATCCATGAGAAAAGTTTAATTTATTATAGAAGGCAAAATAAATCAGGGTCCAAAATCAGAGGAATGAACTTTACGAACAGGTACAGCAGTAATTTTTCCAAGTGTATACTTGTCAGCCTTAAAACAAGACTTGAATGAATTATTCTCAACAATTTAAGCATATAACATTGAACATGATAGAAGGCGTTCTAGGAATAAAATGGAAACAATAAATTGTATGAAGCCCTTCTTGATAAAACATGTATCGCATTGAAGAAATTTTTATTTGGCTTTATAAGAAAACAACTTCTACCCAAGCACGAAGGTAAAATTTGTACTGGTTTTATCGATAAGTATTTTAGGAATCGCCCCAAAATGAAGTTTTAAAACTTTATTGCACTGGAAGGGAAAAAAGAAACAAATGTAGTATTTAAAAAACAGAACAGACGTTGACTCATACAGAATCAAGCACATATCTATCTCCAAGGTTAACCTCATTAACTAGAAGTAGAATCATAGCTACAATTCTTTTGTAAGAACTGAAAATTTTAACCTCATTAACTAGAAGCAGAATCATAGCTACAATTCCAGCTATATAAGATCTTATTCCTAAACATCATATGAACAATGTTTAATACTCATTTTAATGGTAAAGCAAATGTCATTAGCTGCAAACAGATTTCGTACGAGAGAAATAGTAAAACAAATGCCATCACACAATTCCACCACCTAACCTTCATGGAGACGGAATTTTGATGCAACTTGAAACCCTTCACCATGTGGTATGCATTACGTAAAAATTGTGTGGTATGCATGTAAATGCCCCCAAATATACATGGCTCATTCCTATACATGGCTCATTCCCAAATATACATGGCTCATTCCTATACATTACGTAAGAATTGTGTGCAATGCATTACATAAGAATTGTGTGGAATGCATGTAAAAGCGTGGACTGGAGGTTTCTATACATGGCTCATTCCTCTCACAGGTGCTTGAACAAACAAGCTTGGATCAATCTAATACCAAGCAAGAGTTTAGAACTAATTTTAATTCCTCATATAATTCAGCAGCTCATGCAATCATAATTAATTTCAAGTACCAATCCAAGCCAATAGCATGAAAGGCTGAAATACAGATTGGATGAATTGTTTGTATTCAAATCAAGATGGTCAAGACCCACACAGGTCCCACGTNTTCTTGATTTCATACACAAGGGCAGCATCGTGGGCTTTCGAGTATGTGCGGTTGATATAGTCTTAGATTTCCTTTGCGGTGTTCAAGAAAATGCAAGTGTCACTAATCGTTGGGTCCATAGAATCCCATAGTCAGGACATAATCATGGATCCTCCTCTTCCCATGCTGTAGAGGCTAGATCCCTTTTTTCTGGTCTGGTTCCAAGTAGATGATTAATCCTCCCTTTGCCTTTTAGGTATGTGCGGACAATTTGGGACCATTTGAGATAATCTTCCCATTGAACCTATTGGATGCCCGAATATTCTGCAACTCTCCAATTTTCTGAACAGCATTATATTTTTCAGAATGGTTGGAGTAGTTTGAGATAGTGGTTTAGGACATTGACATGGTGTAGAAGAAAAATTTGCAGCAATTAAGGCTAGAATCAACCTGCACTGGTAAAAGAATCGCAGCAATTAAGGCAGCGAATAAAAAGAATCCAAACAACGTCAAAAATCGCGAGATATGCGGCACAGAATTGCAGCGGCAAACAGCGGAAAAAGATCGCAAGCTCTGCAGCGACCACACAGCGGCAAAAGACGAACTTCCTCGTACAACGTGTTGCTCCTCTCGGACGAGGCGGTGGGAAAGCAGAAGCAGTGGGAAAGCGACAACGTGCTGCTCCTCTCGGACGAAGCGGAGAGGATGGAGCGCAGATCACAGAGAGTCGCCCCTAACCGGAAGGATCGAATGGCGGCAACAGGCGGTGTCCTCTAGGGTTTGAGCCTGGGCTCTGATACCATGTGGGAAATCAAAGAAATAATTTGTATTTCACCTTCTTCTTTGAATTGACCATACAAGATATTATATAGGAGATTAAAAGGAGAAAACCTAGGAAACTATTTAACTAATTCCCTTGATTTAAGGGATTACAAATTTATTCTAATTTCCTTAATTTAAGGGATTTACCAATTAATTATAATTTCCTTAANAAAGAGTTATGTAACCCGGGTGCAACCATCAACTAAGGATACAAACCAACGAGCCCCATAAATATTAGGTATAGTGGAAGGACCCCATATGTCACTATGAATCAGATGAAAAGGATGAGAACTTCTTTTATTACTAATAGGAAAAGATACATGGGTATATTTTGCCAATTCGCAAATGTCACAATGAAACTCAGAAATATTTAATCTTGGAATAATGAGAAAACATTATATTTAGAACCCTAAAAAAGGGATGACCAAGACGTAAGTGATACAGCCAAATGGCATCTTTGTTTAAGGAACTAAGGAAAGATAAGGACAAATTGCTCCTGATTTTCTGGGATGCTTCAAAGTGGTAAAGACCGCTCCTTTCTTCTTCCCCGAGTCCTGTTCTTGAAAAACACAATAAGAAGGAAAAAAAAGCACATAGCATTTGAAATCATGAGTCAATTTTTGAATGGACACGAGGCTTGTTGACAGTTTGGGTACATGGAGAACGTTTTTCAGGATAAGGCTAGGTGTGATATGTATATCACCAATCCCTTCAACGGTAGCTAAAGAGTCATTGGCCATGATAATTTTTCTATTACTTGGACAGGGAGTATAGGACTGAAAGAGTTGAGATGTGGGGGTCATATGGTCAGTAGCACCGGAATCAAAGATCCAAGAGTTGGTATATAATTTGTCTAAGACATTCATGCAAACAGTTTTACCTGAAAGACCTATCGAACATGCTCCAGAAGACATTTCAAGAGATCCCAATAAGTTTCTCAATTTCTCAATTTCTTCACTGTTGGATCCCCCTATTGTTGATTTTTCCTCAATATTGGGTTGCTCTGCCATATGCGCTCGAGGCATTTGTTTCTCCCCACGGTTGCCCCATTCTCGGCTTGGAGGTTTACCATTTAACTTCCAACACTTCTCCCTTGTATGCCTCGGTTTCTTGCAATAAGTACACCAAAGATTGTCTTTGTTCTCCTTCCCTTGGTTATCGTTCTTTGACTTCTCCTGATTTGTGTTTGTTGCTAAGGCTGACCCATCCATAGCATGTGGTTCTAGCATGCCACTCCGACTTTCTTCTGCTCGGATTAATGAGATTGTCTCTTCTAGAGACGGTATATCCTCCTTGCCGAGGATTTGGATTCTAACATGATCAAATTCAAGATTCAATCCTGCCAAAAAATCATATATCTGATCCATCTCAATGAGCTTCTTCAAGGTGGCAGCATCATCAGGGCATTTCATCTCAATTACACGATAGTGATCCAGTTCCTACCACAGATTCTGCAATAGAGTTACATACTCTGTGACAGATTTGTCTTCTTGTTTGGTTGCCCTGGTTTTTTTCTTGATTTCAAACACAAGGGCAGCATCGCGGGCTTTTGAGTATGTGCGGTTGATATAATCTCAGATTTCCTTTGCGGTGTTCAAGAACATGCAAGTGTCACTGATCGTTGGGTCCATAGAATCCCATAGCCAGGACATAATCATGGATCCTCCTCTTCCTATGCTGTAGAGGCTGGATCCCTTTTTTCTGGTCTGGTTCCAAGTAGATGATTAATCCTCCCTTTGCCTTTTAGGTATGTGCGGACAATTTGGGACCATTTGAGATAATTCTTCCCATTGAACCTATTGGATGCCCGAATATTCTTCAACTCTCCAATTTTCTGAACAGCATTATATTCTTCAGAATGGTTGGAGTAGTTGGAGATAGTGGTTTCGGACATTGACATGGTGGAGAAGAAAAATTTGCAGCAATTAAGGCTAGAATCAACCTGCAGTGGTAAAAGAATCGCAGCAATTAAAGCAGCGAATAAAAAGAATCCAAACAACATCAAAAATCGCGAGATCTGCGGCACAGAATTGCAGCGGCAAACAGCGGAAAAAGATCGCAAGCTCTGCAGCGACCACAAAGCGGCAAAAGACGATCTTCCTCGTGACAATGTGCTGCTCCTCTCGGACGAGGCGGTGGGAAAGCGGAAGCAATGGGAAAGCAACAACGTGCTGCTCCTCTCGGACGAAGCGAAGCAGGAACGTGTTGCTCCTCTCGGACGAAGCGGAGAGGATGGAGCGCAGATCACAGAGAGTCGCCCCTAACCGGAAGGATTGAATGGCGGCAACAGGCGGTGCCCTCTAGGGTTTGAGCCTGGGCACTGATACCATGTGGGAAATCAAAGAAATAATTTGTATTTCACCTTTTTCTTTGAATTGATCATACAATGTATTATATAGGAGATTAAAAGGAGAAAACCTAGGAAACTATTTAACTAATTCTCTTGATTTAAGGGATTACAAATTTATTCTAATCTCCTTAATTTAAGGGATTTACCAATTAATTCTAATTTCCTTAATTAAGGAAATTAGAATTAATTCTCACAACTTTATTTCCATCTCAGTCACATCTTGACAAAACTCAATGGAATTGGCTTGCCCAGGTGGGCAAGAAAATCTTTAAGCATCATTCCATAAGGAAGAATTCAAAATCCTGGGGACTCCCTCTAGGGCGGGAGTTATGTTCCTGATTATGCCCCAAGCAAAAGTCATGTCAGTGTCATTCTCCCTAGGTGGAAAGGGTTTTTCCTTTGTCACAAAACATTTGGATCCGCATAGTAAGACGATAGCATGGAAATGTTGAAGATAACAAAAAAGTTGTAATGGTTAAATAGATCAATTGGTATGGACTGTCATTGATCCACTTTAAACCCCTGAACGAACCATCAACCCTACGCCTGAGCTTTCCAAATTAATTTATGGGAAATTTCTCCTTCAATGTAATCTTCATCAAATCAGTTTCTTTGAAAACCATAGCTCTCCTAAACATGTTAGCCTGCTTCTGATATTTTGTGTTTTGCTTTGTATTTTCCTCCCTCGCATGCTCACGAAAGGTCTGAATCCCTCTGGCTCTAGCCTCTGTTATGGGAAATTTCTCCTTCAATGTAATCCTCACCAAATCAGTTTCTTTGAAAACCATAGCTCTCCTAAACATGTTAGCTTGCTTCTGATATTTTTTGTTTTGTATTTTCCACCCTCGCATGCTCATGTAAGGTCTGAATCCCTCTGGCTCTAGCCTCTGTATTAATACTAATCTCAATAGCCAGAAGAATAGACACTAATTCCAATTGTGTGAGAAGCTTTCGTCTGTATATAATCTCAAAGGGAGTGCGGTATGCAGATTGGCTAGTGGGCCTATTGTAGGCAAATAATTTGAGAAAAATCAAGTCTCTGCCTAATATTCTTTCCTACAAATCACCTAAGGAGGTTTCCAGAGGTTTCCAAAGCTCATACTCATCACATCTAGCTATCCACCTATCTAAGGGTGAGCTCTTGAACTAAAACAAGAGCTTAATACCTACCTTACTCCCTAAAACCCCTCAAAATTGCTAAGATGTTTCACATCACTATATGAAATGATAGTCCTAAGCACACCATGAAGATGAATTATCTTTTTATCATCCAATTAAGTCGTTGAGTTGGAAATGAGATATAAGTGCTAAAGCTTGGTTTCATAATTTTGCTAGTGAAAAGCTACAACAAAAGAAGTTATGATGAAAATATTATTGAAAGAAAAGTAGGGTAAATAATCTTGTTTTGGTAAAATATACGATAACAATATTGGGTAAATCTCTAAATTACTCTTAGCCTACAATATCAGTAAAATACTTAAAATTTTCTACTTTAGTTTATGAACAATTATATTTTTGGCCATTATAAAAAGTAATTGGTGTTCAACAAATACAGAATATCAACAAGTTGATCACTTAGGCTCTGTTTGGCGCAGCTGCAGCTAAGCTGCCCCAAGAAGCTGCTGCGGGGAAGATGGTTGTCTGTTTGGTGCAGCTGTGTGAAAACAGCTGTGGGTCAGCTGTTTCTGAAAAAATGACCATGTTGTCCCTGTTTGCTAAAACTGTTTAAAAGAAAACTATAACAACCACATTTTTGAAACTTCAGAAGCAGAAATTTATTTCTAAACAGAGCAGAAAGTTCAGATATACCAATGAACAAATAGTGAGCCCTGAAAGTGAGATCAATCCATGAGAAAAGTTTAATTTATTATAGAAGGCAAAATAAATCAGGGTCCAAAATCAGAGGAATGAACTTTACGAACAGGTACAGCAGTAATTTTTCCAAGTGTATACTTGTCAGCCTTAAAACAAGACTTGAATGAATTATTCTCAACAATTTAAGCATATAACATTGAACATGATAGAAGGCGTTCTAGGAATAAAATGGAAACAATAAATTGTATGAAGCCCTTCTTGATAAAACATGTATCGCATTGAAGAAATTTTTATTTGGCTTTATAAGAAAACAACTTCTACCCAAGCACGAAGGTAAAATTTGTACTGGTTTTATCGATAAGTATTTTAGGAATCGCCCCAAAATGAAGTTTTAAAACTTTATTGCACTGGAAGGGAAAAAAGAAACAAATGTAGTATTTAAAAAACAGAACAGACGTTGACTCATACAGAATCAAGCACATATCTATCTCCAAGGTTAACCTCATTAACTAGAAGTAGAATCATAGCTACAATTCTTTTGTAAGAACTGAAAAGTTTAACCTCATTAACTAGAAGCAGAATCATAGCTACAATTCCAGCTATATAAGATCTTATTCCTAAACATCATATGAACAATGTTTAATACTCATTTTAATGGTAAAGCAAATGTCATCAGCTGCAAACAGATTTCGTACGAGAGAAATGGTAAAACAAATGCCATCACACAATTCCACCACCAACCTTCATGGAGACGGAATTTTGATGCAACTTGAAACCCTTCACCATGTGGTATGCATTACGTAAGAATTGTGTGGTATGCATGTAAATGCCCCTACATATACATGGCTCATTCCTATACATGGCTCATTCCAAATATACATGGCTCATTCCTATACATTACGTAAGAATTGTGTGGAATGCAATACGTAAGAATTGTGTGGAATGCATGTAAAAGCGTGGATTGGAGGTTTCTATACATGGCTCATTCCTCTCACAGGTGCTTGAACAAACAAGCTTGGATCAATCTAATACCAAGCAAGAGTTTAGAACTAATTTTAATTCCTCATATAATTCAGCATCTCATGCAATCATAATTATTTTCAAGTACCAATCCAAGACAATAGCATCAAAGGCTGAAATACAGATTGGATGAATTGTTTGTATTCAAATCAAGATGGTCAAGACCCAGACAGGTCCCACGTGCATTGTCTAGGATGAGTTCGCAAAAGCACCTCCTAAAAAGCAGTAAAAGGCAGTTTGGTGAGATTTAAAAAACGTACTGAACAATAAGAGCATTGCCTACAACACCAATAAATGATGTGATGCAGATCAAATAGGGAGAAGAGAAACCAAAAAACAACCTTCACTTCGAATTTCTAGCCACATTTTAATAGAGAGGAAATTGGAGCAAAAAACTGTGATACTTTTTACCAACTATTTACCCAACTATTATTCAAATCAACTAATAAAATATATATATATATATAAAACTCTGCTACCAATGGGCACCGCACTCACCACAAATCCTGCTAAAACATTTCTTTTTGGCACAGCAACAGAATTAGCCCGCATTCATAGGCTAAAAAAAAACTGCCTTGCTAATTTAGCAACCATAAAGTATGGTTTTGCATTGCAGCAAAACAATAAATTGGTCAANCCCAAATCAACTAATAAAATATATATATATATAAAACTCTGCTACCAATGGGCACCGCACTCACCACAAATCCTGCTAAAGCATTTCTTTTTGGCACAGCAACAGAATTAGCCCGCATTCATAGGCTAAGAAAAAACTGCCTTGCTAATTTAGCAACCATAAAGTATGGTTTTGCATTGCAGCAAAACAATAAATTGGTCAAAGTTAAAAACAAATTTTGGTCAAAGTATGGTTTTGCATTGAATCAAAATCTCTGCAGCATCACCTTTAATTACAACATTCAACAACAAAGACAGCGTAAGAACCATTTCTGTTAAAGTTAAAAACAAATTTTGTAAAGCTATGTAAGAATTATAATTTTTTTTGCCAAAAATATCAAATACAACCTTTGACATAATTGCATAAATTAATAAACTGCTGATATGGACAAGTATATGAGAAAGCAAACTGATATAATGAAAATACAAGTTCCATATTAATGATTCAAACAATTATATGGACATNCAAAGCTATGTAAGAATTATAATTTTTTTTGCCAAAAATATCAAATACAACCTTTGCCATAATTGCATAAATGAATAAACTGCTGATATGGACAATTATATGAGAAAGCAAACTGATATAATGAAAATACAAGTTCCATATTAATGATTCAAACAATTATATGTACATTTCATTTCAAGCCCAAATAGAATACTCTTGTTTAGACAAGTATGAGATGGTCCCGTCAACAGTATACAAATACATGAAGTATGTACACAAGAGTGCGCCCTTTTTCTATGTATATTTTTTTCCTATGTATTTCATAATTTTACTGGTGTGCATAAATTGATATTCCTACAATATGAAAACCCCAACCCTTTCAAAAAATGGTAATGAATTTTTAATCAGACATCCTCACCCAGTTTTTGCTGGAGTGCATCGTTTTGAATGAAACAAATGCTTGGATTTTTACTTTCGAAATCCACAAGGGTAATGTTGGACGAACTGTGTTTCCATCAGAAAAAATGTTTCGGATTTCTTTTTTGCAAACCAAAATAATAAGAAAAAAATACTAGAAGAAGAAATCATCTCTTTTGTGCCAATCNAAAATACATGAAGTATGTACACGAGAGTGCGCCCTTTTTCTATGTATATTTTTTTCCTATGTATTTCATAATTTTACTGTTGTGCATAAATTGATATTCCTACAATATGAAAACCCCAACCCTTTCAAAAAATGGTAATGAATTTTTAATCAGACATCCTCACCCAGTTCTTTGCTGGAGTACATCGTTTTGAATGAAACAAATGCTTGGATTTCTACTTTGGAAATCCACAAGGGTAATGTTGCACGAACTGTGTTTCCATCAGAAAAAATGTTTCAGATTTCTTTTTTGCAAACCAAAATAATAAGAAAAAAATACTAGAAGAAGAAATCATCTCTTTTGTGCCAATCACTTTAGGCGCAACTGTAATCAAAGAGAAACAACTCCTCCTTAATATCATCTTCACTATCAGAAGCTCGCGGATCAGGCAATCTTTTATGAGGAGGAGCCACTCACAATCAAGGAGCTCGGCCAACTAACGATTTTAACCTGGATTCCAAGCCGNCTTTTATGAGGAGGAGCCACTCACAATCAAGGAGCTCGGCCAACTAACGATTTTAACCTGGATTCCAAGCCGGGAAGAAGAGAGATTCAAAACAAGCGAGGAAGAGGGGTTTACGCTTACCTGCTTCGGCCTTCCTGCATTCTTGCTTGGTCAAGGAAGAGGAAGGCATAGGGGCCTCCCGGAAGAAGCTAGGGCGTTGACGTCAATGAAGGAGATGGCCAGACGGTGCTGGACAAGAAACGTTGAGGGTAGTTTAGAATACTAGCGAGCGGAAAGTTGGGGCCGTGTGGTGGATCCCGCGGCCTGCTTTTCTCCCGCTTTAGCTTCGTTAGGCCGCGACACTGGGAGCCAAACGACAAATTTTCGCGATTCGGAGCCGCNGATGAAGGAGATGGCCAGACGGCGCTGGACAAGAAACGTTGAGGGTAGTTTAGAATACTAGCGAGCGGAAAGCTGGGGCCGTGTGGTGGATCCCGCGGCCTGCTTTCTCCCGCTTTAGCTTCGTTAGGCCGCGACACTGGGAGCCAAACGACAAATTTTCGCGATTCGGAGCCGCGAAGCCTCAAAAAAAGCGGCCCCAAATGGAACCTTAGAAGTTTGTGAAAGCATAGAATGAATGAAGGTAATCTCTGGACCCAATTCCAAACCATTCCTACAAACCTGACATCACAAGCTACACTTCATCTAATCTTTCATTCATTAGGAGTCAACATGTCAGTGAGCTCCAGTAGAAGAAAAATCAACATAAATGGTCAGAAGAGATTCTAGATTCACCCCTAACAGCGTGTATTGTTCATTTGACTGTCGCAACCACCCTCTTCTGCTGCAGCTAGAATGGTTGATGTTGCCTTGCCATTCAGGAAACAAGCCAACAACCTCCTAACTCTTAAAATGCTCATCCAAACTTTCCACTAATTCCGCCCAACCAAGGTTGCAAGTCTGAATTAAATATGTGAAATTAATTCTAAGTTAAAAAAATATGTAATAACAAGTGTTACCTTTCTATGGCTAGTTACAAATAAGGTTTTCACCTATTAGCCATCATTAACTCTTTCAACATATCTCACCTTGAGATAATTATTAACCTCTATTAGTTGAGGCAGTCCAACTCCAAATCCTCCAATAATAAGCGTTACCTTTCTATGTTAAATTTTCTTTTAATCCACAAATTCCTCTTCTGCCTCCTTTAATTGGCAAGATAACAAGCAAAGGTAATTGTTAAGTTGCAGAGCCTAATTTTTGCCCTACAAAGAAAATGGCGACATGTACATAATATTAGGTTTCCCCTTTAGAAGGAGAAGGGGGCATAATCTTATGTATCTCCAAGAATTANTATAAGTGTTACCTTTCTATGTTAAATTTTCTTTTAATCCACAAATTCCTCTTCTGCCTCCTTTAATGGCAAGATAACAAGCAAAGGTAACTGTTAAGTTGCAGAGCCTAATTTTTGCCCTACAAAGAAAATGGAGACATGTACATAATATTAGGTTTCCCCTTTAGAAGGAGAAGGGGGCATAATCTTATGTATCTCCAAGAATTAATAATTGAAATTCTTCACAATCAATCAATGTGAGTAAAACAAAATAAAATTCTTGTGTATTGATCTTCTTTTTATGATTTCTATTTTTTCGCTTTATATATTGCAAAGGTTTCACTTATTTCCCCATAAAAACTATCACAACAAGTTAGAAAACATATTTTGACTTTATATATAGTACAAAAATATAATGTAGAAACTTGGCAACTTTGAAATTCAACATCAACTATGTAAGAAGTTGAATTCGACAGTGAATATTCAAGTCTATCACCAGCATATTCCCGCATCAAATTTCGTTCTCTTAGTCATTCTTTTAGGTCATGCTACATCACAATATAAGTAGGTACATCCTCCCAAATATCCTTCTGAATGATGCCTCATCACCAAAAATAAAATCACTAGCAAGCACCAATGAGGTTCT
>JXCR01135456.1:0-110166 GCA_002079205.1 Phalaenopsis hybrid cultivar
ATAATTGATACATCAATGTTCATTGAGCATTAAGGTGTTCATAGGATGAATTATTAAGCAACCTAATAAGTTTAAATGAGTTCTAGGCTTTTCATGAGGTGATAAGAGGGAAGCATGGACCTACTTCTTCCTCTTAACTAGTTGGATTCCTCCGAGATCTACTAAATTTAATATATTTTGCTTGACAACATCATCCATAATCAAACTCCTAAGGACCCACCAAGATATGAGCTAAAGTTAGATAGGTCGTCAAAATTTCACTTCCCTATTTCATATAAACTGCCTTAACATGCCTTTTGAGTTTCAGATGGTGGAACGAGAAGACTCCAGTTACACTTTTACAATTCAGCATCGTCTTTCTTGTACTTTCATACTGTACTTTTATACTTGCAAATTTCAATGTTAAACAACGATATCACCCTGCATGAAAACTAAAACTATTAGGATAGCCATAAAACCAAAACCAAAACCAAAACTAAAATCAACCAAGATAAAATTCACCGCNGGAATTCCTCCGAGGAGGTAACCTACGGTTGCTAACGAGGCTTCTCATGGTCTAAATGAAATTATGGAACTCATTAAGTTGAGTTTAGTACCATGGTCTAAATGAAATTATGGAACTCATTAAGTTGAGTTTAGTAAGTTCATTTGGACTTTTTCCCACGATCTAAATGAAATTATGGAACTCATTAAGTTGAGTTTAGTAAGTTCATTTGGACTAAGCTATGGTCTAAATGAAATTATGGAACTCATTAAGTTGAGTTTAGTAAATTCATTTGGACTAAAGTCGGTCTAAATGAAATTATGGAACTCATTAAGTTGAGTTTAGTAAATTCATTTGGACTAAGTGTAACGAGGCTTCCCAAGGTCTAAATGAAATTATGGAACTCATTAAGTTGAGTTTAGTAAATTCATTTGGACTAAGTGAATCGATAGAAATTAGTGGTGACGGAATGAGGGAACTGTAGAATCCTAACCGGTGTCGCTCTAATCAACTTTAACATGCCCCCATAAAATTTAAAGAACCTCAAACTTAGGACCACCTGATTTGCATCATAACTTGACACACTAGAAAACTCAAACTCGTAACAGCAAGGAGCTTGGAGCTAGCATGGTAGGCAGCACGACCATCTTCAACAGCAAAACCAGTCTTCCCTAACTAAACCAATCTTTCTTCCTTAAATATAAACAACAAAGGTATAGGACTTCGAGGTTTCTTGCTTATTCAACGTAAATCCTCATCTTATCTTTAGGCCTTTGTATAACCTTGTTATACAATATAAGCCCTAAATCATTTTAGGATTTCGAGGTTGTTGTCCGTCACGACCTAAAACCTCACATCTTCCAGCTTATTTGTGTGATAATTTCACATGAATGTAAGCCCTAACTAATAAAATTGGCAGGATGAAACACTTAAACATTTCTCCTCAAA
Source organism: Phalaenopsis hybrid cultivar (assembly GCA_002079205.1). Classification (NCBI taxonomy): domain Eukaryota; kingdom Viridiplantae; phylum Streptophyta; class Magnoliopsida; order Asparagales; family Orchidaceae; genus Phalaenopsis; species Phalaenopsis hybrid cultivar. Next base: position 1,433 of record JXCR01135456.1, read on the forward strand.
AATGAAGCCAAACATTAGGATAGCTTGGGAAGTTACCGAGGTTCCCCTTTGGATCCATGACATCCCCTAGTTCTTCCTCATTTGGACTCTACAACAAAATGTTCCAAATTTAAACCAATCTCCTTTCAAACCTCTACATCCAATCTCATTAAAAAGTCCTACCCTTTGAAATTTCTTGAAGATAATATTTCTTGATTTTTTTTATCGAGAGTCTTCATAGGTGACTTTGGTCATTTAAGATGTAATTAACTATAGAGGTTTGCCCTTATAGGAAGCTTTTCTCAAACCCAGCTTCATATAAATCCTATTTAATTCTTCATATTAGATAGTGGAAATTGTTGGAAAATAAAATGGTTTCACAGTCCAAACGGATGTCATATATTCCTTAGTTTATTTGATCGAGCCTTATCCTCAAGTCTTGTGTTTATCCTTCAGGGTAGATACATGATTTGAGGTATAGCGCTCTTTCATTTAAACTATAAAAATATGGGGTCAGTTTGATATCATATATTTCTTAAATTGAATATAAATGTAAATTAAAATGTCCTTCCGAAGCGGGCGACGGGATTTTGATTTCGATGACCGACAGCTTCTTACGGGCAACTCATCAACCAAAATAATGTCGATAGCTACCAAACCCTAGGCTATGATTTTGTTGGACCTTGGAAGTTCCTAGTGGATAAATTTTAGAACAAAATATGACAAGTTCAATTTTCTCTTCAAAATATCGAGGAAATTTCAAAGTGTTGAGGGAATGACCCTGAACTACTTTGAGGCTCTTCTGAATTAGTTTGAGTTCATTTTGAACTTATTATATTGTTCCATTAAGTATTCGAGTTTAGAGTGTGACTACCACATTACTCAGTGAAACTTAACAATTTAATTATCCCAAGGATATGATACTCGATTATTCAATTAATTTTTCACTTATGATTTATGTGGACTAGTGCCCCTAAGGCAAGTTTACGTCATTTAAGCTTGTGGTGCCCAAAAATAAAGTCAGTCTTGTAGTGTTTAAAGATATTAATCATTAATATGTTATCTTCTAAATCCGATCAATTGAGTCGAAATATCGAGCCTAGGTCACTACTAAGCCTTCATCAATCATGATGGGTGAAATGGTGATTATCAAATTTTTGATTTTAAGTAGTGCGCATTCTTATCAAATGGTCACATCATCCTCAATTTTGGTCTTAAGAAAAGTAAACTATCATCTTTCCTACTTAAGCTCATTACTTAAGAATCATTTGATCTAAGTTGACTTTCGATTCATGAAAATTAAGAGGATTATGATTTTGTTGATGTTGTGCAAGGGTGGTGAGCGGGTTTCTATCTTTTAGTCTCATTGTATTTCAATCATCCAAACATGTTTATTATGATCAAAATTACCCATTTTCTCTTTGATAATCCTAAATTTTGATTAAGGCACAAATGTCTTAAAGTTACCACGTTGCCCTTGGGGCACTTCACCTCATAACTCTTTAAACACAACTTAAACGACTTTGACAGTTTTGAGTGTCACATCCATGTGGTAACTGTAATGTTTAGAGGAGAACATGTGGACCTCTCAAAACTTCGATTTAATTTAGATAATTATTTAAATTTAGAAGACAGGATTTTCAAAAGTTAACTTATTTAATTATCCAAAATAAAAATTATACTTATGAAAAGATTATTAGAGGTTTTTTAAGGTTAAAGAAACATTTAGACAAAATATCATGATTTTTTGAATCAAATTTTGGTTATTATTATTTAATTTTTAATCAAATTCAATGATTAAATTGAATAGAAAATAATATTTTAATTGAAAACATCATTTTTATATTTTTAATATACTTTTCTAAATTCAAAAAAAACCCAGAGAATCAAATCTTATATTTTTGTGATTTTAATTTGTTTATTATGATTATTTTAGTGGGAGAACATGAAAAATTCATTTTTAGGCCTTTAAAATTTATTTTTAACATAGAAAAATTACAAAAAATATCCTAATGAATTCTAAGTGATCAGGGGACATTCCTACTTTTTTTCAACCATTTTTTTGTATTTTTGAAAATTTAGATTATTTTAATTATTTTTAATTCAAAATATATTTTAAAAATGAAATATTTTCACAAAAATGAGTTATTTTTCTAAGATGCCCCTAATTACAAGGAACTCAGAGAAATAATTTTCATAATTTTTCTAAGCATATTTAATTTAATATAATTATTTTTGTACAAAAAAGCAAGACTTCCTTAAAAATCCATTTTGATACTTAGACTAAATCAAATAATTTTGATATTTTTACAGTGAATAAACATGATTTTTATGAACAGCAGAGAAGTAATTTTGTTATTTTTTGATAAGTGTATAATTTATATAAATTAATATACTGTATATGCATTTAATTAAGTATAGAAATTCACAAAATGATTCAAAGCATCAAAATATTTTTCCTTGACTTCCCTGAGCACAGGAAATCTACTAAAATTATTTCCATAATTTTCCAAGTGATATTTTGATTTATATAATTAAAATAGCCAAAATGGTCACCTTGGCTTAAAAATTAGGGCTAGAAGCATAGGAATGTCTCCTTACCTTGGAAAAATTAGAAACATAACCTCTGTGATGGGGAATGAACCCTCAAAAGTTCAAGCCATGGTGAGCAATGTTTAGTCATGGAGAGTTGAAATACCACAAAGGGTACTTAATTCATTAAAAATTAAGAAATAAGAAAATAATTTTTATTTTTAGTCCATATTATTCTCCTATGTTCATTGAGCAAGAGGGTGTTTTTCTTTTATTTTTATGATTTTTCTATGAAAAGTTATGAATTTTTAAAGATCTGTTATTTATTTAATTAAGAAAAAGATTTAATTTATTTATCCCAATCACGCGTCGCGTCATCCTCATCTTCTCAAAAGTGCCACACATCATTTTTTGGTTCAGTGCTGCCATCCAACTTGGCAGCCACGCGCCACACTGTTAACACATGAAGGCTCCATCCGACTCGATCTCATTTGTTCTTCTGATACACACTCGATGAGACAGCTCTCTGTCATCCTCCTCGATAGCTAAAACTCATGAACCATTAAACTTTAAAACCTAAGATCTCGGCCTAGGCTCAACCAAATCGCTTTGGGTTTGTTCTTACACCTTCATCTACTTAAGATGAGTACATTTATATGGTTACATTGCTATGAATTGCAATTTTTCTTCACAAAGGTCCAAACCGAGCACAAAATTAGGGTTACTAAGCTACACCTTTGCCCAAGAGGTGATGCCTTGATTGGGTACTTGTGGAAGCTTCAGTAGAGTCTGACAAACCTTTGGAACGTGTTTATTTCTTTTAGTGAAGGCTCCAAGTATGTGTTTTATCAAAGGGTGGAGCAGCTTTGGTCTAAGGATAAGTTAGACGGCTCAACAGAGGGTGATTTTGATGGGGATCTTCCTCCCTTGCTCTGGTGAAGCTCAAAAGCAAATCAATTTGGGGTTTGAGAGAGTTTTGAAGAAGGCCGAATTTTACCCTAATTTTGAGCTCAAAAATTGAGCTCAAGTGATGGGGAAGATGGTCAAAGAATGGTTGCAATGGAGTTGTGGATTCTTCAAGGAGCTCTGGAAATAGTTTTAACAGGGTTCCCTCAAGAAAATTTTTTTGGTACACTTTTAGCTGTGGAAGAAGGGTTTAAGTAAAACAGCTTAGGGTGGTTGTCATGGCCTTCATTTGGGTGCAATGTGGAGCTTAGGTGGAGGGCTTCAAGATGCTAAACACCAATCAAAGCTAAACACATTGGATGGGTGAAATTAGGTTTGAAATTAGGCATGGGGGTCTCAATTTTGGCTCCTCCGATGACTAGGGTGGCTGGCCATGGCAAGGGAGGTGCTTAGGTGGCTCATGAACCTCAGAGGAATCTGTCACACCAAATAATTTGGGCTAGTGATAGGTTTTGGCAAAGATATCTTTGGATTAAGCAATTTAGGAAATAAATCCCTTAATTTAGGTGACCTTTGGTCCATGGCTCATCTAGAGTGGGTTAAGTGAGTCTAACTAGGTCACTAGGATCCAAAAGTTAGCTGTAGAAGTCTTGCCTTGATCAATTTGATATGGCTAAGTCAATTTTGGTGCATGGGTCTAATGTTGGTCCAAATGGCCAAAGGTTGGCTTTGGGTTAGGCTAGCCATGACTTTGAGCCCAATTAATTGATCAACATTAAGTAGATGATTGTATGATGATTTTTGGTGAAGGATTGAAGTGATTTTGAGTTCAATTGGAAGCTCAATTTGAAGGATTTTGGGATTTTGGTTAATTTGGACATATTGGATTAGACTTGGGTCTAGGTTGGGCTAAGGTTGAGTTAAGTCCAATTTGATGGTTGGAAATAGTCCTATGAATTTCATGATAATTTTCAACATAAATTGGATGACAACTTTGGGGTTAGGGTATTCAATTTGGTGGAAGTTGGGGACATAGCCAATTTGGGGCAAATTTGGGGATTTTTAGACTTGGATCAAAATTGAGTGTAATTGAGGCTTTATCATGACCAATTGAGGGGAAAATGTAATGTGTAGGATTGTTATGAAGAGTTTAGGATTTAAATTGGGGCAAATCAAGTAGGCTATGGAGTTGAATTAGGTAAGATTAGGTCATAAGATCAAAATTGTGGGTTTGACTTAGATCAAAATTGAGCTCAAAGTATGGACCAATTAGGCTTGGATTTGGTTTAGATTGGTCATGTGAAAAGTTAATTTGAGTTTATGATTGAAATTGAGGAGAATTGGGGCCAAATTGATGGACATTTGAGGTGAATTTGAGGAAATTGGGCCTTTAAAGGAAATTTGGGGGTTTTAGTCAAAATGATCAAATTGGCTAAATTGGGTTCAATTGAAGGGTTCAAATTGGCTTTGGATACATTTGGAGTGGTTTTGGGTGTTTTGGAAAAGTTTGGGGTGCCAAGGGTATTTTTGTAATTTTGGCAAATTTCGGGGTATTTTGGTAATTTTGGGTGGCTTAGGGCAATTTGGGTATTTTCAAATGGTTTGAAATGATTTTTGAACCAATTAGGATATTTTGGATGAATTTAAGGATTTTGATCAACTTTAGGGTTCCAAGGGCATTTAGGTAATTTGGGTGGATTTAGGGGCAAAATGTCAAGTTGGACATTTTGGTAGAATTAGGGTGCCAAACACCTTATATAAGCCATGGACCAATGAAATCCCTATCTGAGTCCTCTATGTACTGGTCTTAGCTAAATCCTAGTCTAGAGCTAGTGGGTTTAGTGGACCATCTACATGAGTCTCCCAAAAGATCAAGGGATCAAAGTCAACAATTTGGGTTCAGGGTTTGTGAGTGATTGTGGATGAAAGTGAGTGTAAGTTAGTGAACTAACTCCAGAATAACACCCAAGGTCAACCTTAAGGTAAAGCAGTCTTATGGGAACTCTCCTTAAGATCCTCCATACTAACCCCACCTACTAAGTGCTATAGGTTAAGACCAATATGTGGAACTTCAAGTTGAGCAAAGAAAAGTTTAGAGTTTCTAAAGGTGAGGGTTCCTTTCAAGTTTTCTAAGAATATTTAATAGGAAAGTCCTATGGCTAGACTTTAGGCAATTAAAGAGGGAAAATAAAATCTCAACCAAAAGTGAGGTCAACAAATGGACCCCCAATAGGTGTTGTGTGTTTGGCAAGCACACCGCACGTATTGGCGTTGACCGACGAGATCAATAAGACCAATACAGACTCCTAAGTCAACAAACACAAAAAGAGTATAGAATTTGAGTGTTAGTTGGCACACCATACATATTGGCATTGACCGACGAGATCAACAAGACCAATACAGACTCCTAAGTCAATAGTCACAGAAGGAGTGTAGAATTTGAGTGTTAGTTGTTCCCGCGGAGGAATTAGCAAGTGCATATCTGATTGAAATCAAGAAGTAGGAAGTCTCGTTGGGGACCAGAAAGTAGTTTTTAAGTTATCAAGCTTTAGGTGTCAATTGAGGATGGGAATTAGTATTTAGGAGCTGACCCTAAGATATGAATTGAAATTTAGGTATCAAAGCAGAAAAGAGAGTCAAAATTTAGGTACCGACCTCGAAGATTGAGAGTAAGATGGTGTGTACTTACTCCTATCACGAGCATGTGTGTAGAGAATTGGATGTCATGGTCTCATTAAACAGGGGTCTTATACCAATCTTAGAAGGTTGAGAATAGGATGCAATGTTCCATTCAATGGAGTCTTACTTCTATCTCAAGGATAAGTGTAGAGAATTGGATGTCGTGGTCCCATTCAAGGGGGTCTTATACCAATCTCAGAAGGTTGAGAATAAGATACGACATTCCATTTAGGGGAGTCTTACTCCTATCTCAAAGATATTTGTAGAGAATTGGATGTTGTGGTCCCATTCAAGGGGGTCTTATACCAATCTCAAAAGGTTGAGAATAAGATGGGATGTTCCATTCAGGGGAGTCTTACTTCTATCTCGAAGATATGTGTAGAGAGTTGGATGTCGTGGTCCCATTCAAGGGGGTCTTATACCAATCTTAGAAGGTTGAGAATAGGATTCGATATTCCATTCTGGGGAGTCTTACTCCTATCTCAAAGATATGTGTAGAGAATTGGATGTCGTGGTCGCATTCAAGGGGGTCTTATACCAATCTCAGAAGGTTGAGAATATGATGTGATGTTCTATTCAGGGGAGTCTTACTCTTATCTCAAATATATGTGTATAAAATTAGATGTCGTGGTCCCATTCAAGGGGTCTTATAACAATCGTAGAAGGTTGAGAATAGGATGCAATGTTTCATTAAGGGGATTCTTACTCCTATCTAGAAGATATATGTAGAGGGATGTCGTGGTCCCATTTAAGGGGGTCTTATACTAATCTCAGAAGGTTGAGAATAGGATGTGATGTTCCATTCAGGGGAGTCTTACTCATATCTCGAAGATATGTGTAGAGAATTGTATGTCGTGGTCCCATTTAAGGGGGTCTTATATCAATCTTAGAAGGTTAAGAGTAGGATGTGATGTTCCATTCAGGTAAGTCTTAATCCTATCTCGAAGATATGTGTAGAGAATTGGATTTCATGGTCCTATTCAAGGAGGTCTTTTACCAATCTCAGAAGGTTGAGAATAGGATCTATGTTCCATTCAAGTGAGTCTTACTCCTATATCGATGATATATGTAGAGATATGAATGATGTGGTCCCATTAAAGAGGGTCTTATACCAATCTCAGAAGGTTGAGAATAAGAAGTGATGTTCCATTCAGGGGAGTCTTACTCCTATCTCGAAGATGTGTGTAGAGAATTGGATGTCGTGCTCCCATTCAAGGGGGTCTTATACCAATCTCAGAAGGTTGAGAGTAGGATGTGATGCTCCATTCAATGGAGTCTTACTTCTATCTCAAAGAAATGTTTAGAGAATTGGATGTCGTGGTCCCATTCAAGGGGGTCTTATACCAATCTCAGAAGGTTGAGTCACATTATGAAGGAAAGCTCTATGGCCCAAATCCAAACCATGAGACAGTGGAAAGGAGGTTAGTGTCGTAGTACTGGGCTTGAGAACAGAAATGTAGTGTAGAAAGTTTATGGTGTTAAGTTCATAAATATGTATCATGTGAAGATAGGTATTGGTGAGAAAGTTTTGTGAAACCTTGTGAGATTTTATGTAGAATGTGAAATTTTGTGGGGATTGTGAGGAGAATTAGTGCAGACATGGACAGTCGTGCTTCACAAGCAAAGAGTAGGAGACCTCGAAATCGAGAGAATCAAAAAAAGATTTATTTTCTTTTCTTGCTTTTTAATCATATTTAATTATCAGAATATATTATTATATTAAAAAAATGTTGGTTGGTTTCTTTCAAAAAAGAGAAATTTATTTGAATTTTATTATTATCAAGTTTTTTATTGTTTTGTTCTTTGTTCATTGTAGTCCCAAACCAACGTATGGTTCTGTGGCTTTTATCCATCACAAAAAGTGCAATTAAGCAAATAGACAAAAACTTCTGAAAAATATTTCATTAATCCGCTCAACAGGTGTTACAAATTGAGTACAGGCTGAAGCCTCAAAAGGTACAACATGCTGATCGCATCAAAGTACATCAGGAAATATCTCATGCTGAGTACATATCAGAAGTTGAGCATATTTAATTCATATATCAACATATCTGCTGTGTGAAAATGCAGTACAAAAATGTATCCTCTGAGTGTCTGTCTCTGGTGGTACGAGCTCTCGATTGAGTTGACCTACTAAGCCAGGCTCCAGGACAAGAGTTCCCTTTGCATGTGCTCAGAGGTGCAACCATCTCATAGCTCGTACAACAGTAGTTCTTCCAACTCCGGGTCTAGTTGAAATCCGTATGGCAGTTTGCCTTCATCCATTCCTTGGAAAGTCACAGATACCCTACGGTGTCATACCCGTAGAATGCAGTGTTTGACAATGTCTGCTCCATTTCCTTTAAGAACCAACACTGAACCCACTGGTAGTGGAATCTCCACGGACCCTCTAAACTTGCCAGGGCCAATGATATCAATTTCTTTTCCAAATAAAATGTTGCTTTTGCTCATGAAAGAGACCGTGCACAACGGCCTCACAAAATCATGATGATCTATATGCGGAGGAATGCAATCGCCCTCATCGTAAATGTTGATGATGCAACTGCTAGGAATGCAATCGGGTGGAAGTACACTCCATCAGACTATTCTCTTGATCATCCATTTTATCATGGAAGTTAGCAGATCCACCTCATCATGTCTCAGAATCCCTGGGGGATTCCCTTATTTGTCTTTGGTGAAGTTGTAACAGCAGCCACATTGTATAGTGATCTTGCCCTTCCCACGCATCCATTTTTGTGGCTCAAATTAGATTCTTTCAATCACAAGTCTTGCTCGACCTCTGTCTCTCAGATCAAAGATGCATTCAAGAATACTTCTTTCATCACTTTTGGAAAAGGCCCTGGTGTACAACTCCAATCCTTCTAGTATATTGATGAATCTTCCTTGAACTTCTTCATAGAATTCAAACTTCCTTTTGTTCACTTTTCTCATTTTATACTATTATACCGTGCTGACGATCGGCAGCTGTCGAGGGTACTCCCTCATTTCAATATCAATAAGAATCCAAGTTGGTGTTGTCTCTATCTCTAGCGGAATAGATGACTCTGCATCTAACAGGATATATGGTTCTCCCATTGGGTGATCAGTGCTCTGAAATCCATCCTCGGTGGATGTGTACTCCTCCAAAGTATTGTAACACTCTAGATGGAGAACGTTGCAATTCGGGCATTCCACAAATACGCCTAAAGTTGATGTCCGTGCGGGAATCTCAGCGTTGCATGTCGGGCAACCCATACAAAGAGCGTCTAAAACTCATGGTGTCTCCGGCTCTGAAGCGAACACATACATCTTCTGTGGCAGTTAAGCTGGAAGAGGTCTCTTTCATGCATGGATCATAGATTTTCCCCTTAGGGATAGGGGTAAGAAAGTTCTCAACCTTTTTCTGGCATCTTCTTTCTTTGCATAGGAAGGCTCTATTTTTTTTGCGGTTGGTGTTTCTGCGTTGAGTTATTCGTAGCAGTGCATCTAGCAGTCTTTCATCATTGATAGTGACTAGGCCTCCGGTTGACGCAGTTAACATAGACGGCAGGCGACTAGTCCCCTCCATCAGGTCATGCTGTACTATCATATTTTTCCCCTTCAGCGAGGAATTATCCTTGGTGTCACTCTTTAGCAATGATGGTAGCCCTTCTTTTTCTCAACACTTGACCACATCAATTAGTGGATCCTCATAATCCATGTCGACTTGACTGAAGTCCAAGTCGAAGCCTATCGTGTCGCCCTGCGGTGCCTTTTCCTTGTTAAGTGCAAGGTTTTAGCCATCTTTAAAAGCAAAAAACAGCCTCTGTCCTAACATTTTCTCTGCATACAATAAAAAAAAAAACATCAGTGAGCTGAAATTTAGTAGGAACAAGAACAAAATAAAGTTATTATTAGGCGGAATTTNAAAACTTAAAAGTGGAAAAGAGAAAACTAAAGTGTGTAATTTCAAAGGTTTTCTTTTTATTGAGGTTAACTTATTATAAAAAATTTTGGACCCGGACACAAAGGTTCGGCCAAATAAATAACCCCAGAATAATTAGAATTCAAAGATTTCAATTCAAGCAATTTCAAGCTGCGTAGTATGTCTTCAAGTATTCTCCATTGATCGACAACATAGGTCTTTCGCCCCGAAAATCCACCAGCTAGTAGGCTCCTCCCGAGCAAACTTTTTCTACGACAAAGGGTCCGTCCCAAGTTGGCTCGAAATTTTTGCCTATCTTGCAGTTTGCAAAAATAAATCTTTTGAGCACAAGTATGAGATCACCAACTTTGAATGTCCTTGGGCAGACCAATTTGTCACGAGCTTGTATCATCTTCGCCTGGTGAAGCTCCAGATGTTGTTGTGCTTCTAAGAGCTTTCCTTCAAGACTTTCCAATTCTTCAAGCCTAAGTTTTGCACTTGCTTCTGTTGTAAGTTGATTGGAGACAGCGACCCTGAGAGACGGCGTCTGAACCTCTAACAATAGTACGACCTCGGACCCGTACATGAGCAAGTAGGGTGTACACTGAGTGGGAGTTCTAAACCTCATCCGGTAGGCCCACAAAGCTTAAAGTAGTTTGTTATCTCAATTTCTTTTATTTTCATCCAGTGTCTTCTTCAAAATCTGTACCAATGTCATGTTGAAGGCCTCGACAAGACCATTTTCCCTAGAATAGTAAATTGTAGAGTATCTTCAGTCTATCTTATACCGTTTGACATAATTATTGTTTTTTGTGCTCTTGAAGGTTGTTCCATTGTCTGAGATTATTCTGTACGGAACTCCAAAATGGTAGATGACTTGGCTTTTGAAGAACTGAAGGATGTGTTGTGGTGTAACCTCTTATAATGGCACTGCCTCTGCCCATTTGAAAAATTAATTTGTAGTGGTGAGTATAAATCTGTGTCCTTTTGAGAATGGAGGGTCTATCAGACTTATTATGTTTGTGCCCCTACACTCGAATGTCCACGAGGTAACTGTTGGGTGTAGCACATTTGGAAGTTGGTGCAAAAACACCCCATGCACTTGACACTAGTGACATCTTTTGGTCGCATCCATGTAGTCAGACATCATTGCTGGCCAATAATATCCGAGTCTCTTGATCTTCATTTTTGATTTTTAGCCCTGACTGGTCAGTGCCACACAACCCGACATGTACTTCTTTAACAATATTTTGTGCTTCGTCTCTGCTTAGGCATTGCAACCATATCTAATCGAATGATCTTCTATAGAGGACGTCTCCTACTAGGGCATATGACACAGCCTTTTTTGTGAAGTGGTGTGTTGCTGACTTGTCCTCCGGCAGCTTTCTAGTATGCAAATATTCTGTTAATTGCTTACGCCAATCTTCATTGTTATCGACAACTACAATCATTATTTATTCTTCTTTTTTTAGCTTGTGTAGATTGTCAAGGTCGATTCATAACAGAACCTGTCTTCCTCGTACAGTGATGTTAATGAAATCCTCTGGGGGACACGCCAATTCTTTAGCAAGTTTTTCTAGAGCATCAGCATGTGCATTATCTCCCTAAGGAATCCGAGAGAAAGTCACATTGAGAATCTGCTCGAACAACTTCATGGTGTATCGGTAGTATTCTGCTAACCTTGGTTTCAAAATCTTGTATTGTCTGACAACTTGCTGAATGACGAGTTGTGAGTCACCGTAGACGGCAATATCTGTTATATCCATTGAGATTGTCAATTCCAACCAGGTAATTAAAGCTTCAGATTCTGCTTCGTTGTTGGTGTATGGATTTGTTAGGTGGTATGAGAACCTCATAATACCCTTATTTGGTGTCATAAAGATCAAACCAAACCCTGCTTTGCCTGGTGTAACCATGCCTTATCCTTTATATTTTCTGGCTGACGAAGCTCCGTCGAAGTACATCTCCCAGCGTTGAGGACTAGAGAATTCCATTTGTAATATCTGTTCATCTAGTAGTTCGTCCTTAAGAGGGGACCCAGTTTAAAGTGGGTGTGCGGCGAGGAAGTCTACTAAAATTTGTCCCTTGATAGCACAGAGGAGAACAAAAGTTATATCAAATTGGAATAAAATCATTGACCATTTGGCTAGACGTCTAGAGAGTATGGGTCGTGTCATCAAATACTATAATAGATTAACTTTTAAAATTAGGGTAATTCTATGAGAAAGCATGTAATGTCTGAGCTTCTGGGCAGTGAAAATCAAAGCTATACAATGCTTCTCAATAGACGAATACCTTATCTCTGTCGGTATCAGACGACGACTCAAGTAGTAAATTGCATTTTCTTTACCCTTGTCATTGACTTGGGCTAAGAGGGCTCCAAGAGAGTCATATAAGATTGCGGTATAAAGTATCAAAGTTCTTCTTGGGATAGGGGTAGCCAAAATAGGAGGCGTCCATAAATATTGTTTAACGTCCTTAAAGGTCCACCGACATTTCTCTTCCCAAACAAATTTGGCGTCCTTTTTAATTAATGTCGAGAAGGGCTGACACATACCTTAGAGATTAGAAATAAAGCGTCTCAAATATGCCAACTTTCCTCGAAAGGAATGTAGTTGTTTCAACATTTTGGGTGGAGGCATTTCCAAGATAGCTTTAATCTTATCCAGGTCGATCTTGATTCCTCGATAACAGACAATGAATCATAGAAATTTCCCGGAGGTGACACCAAAAGCACATTTTAAGGGATTCATCTTAATATCATATCGTCGTAACCATTCGTACACGTCCTCAAATCATACAAATGTTTTATCTTTTGTTTACTTTTGACGACCAAATCATCCACGTAGCATTCCACTTGGTTGTGAATGAGATCATCAAAAATATTTTTCGTAGCTTATTGATATGTTTCTCCAGCGTTCTTACCAAACGACATCACTGTGAAGCAAAAAATCCCGAAAGGTGTCCTGAAGGCTATATTTGCTGCATCTTCTTGAGCCATCTTGATTTTATTATACCCCAATGATCCATCCATAAAGGAGAAAATTTCATGTGTCAAAGCAATTTCCACCATAATTTCTAGTATCGGTAAAGGGAGCTTATCTTTTGGACACGCTTTTTTCAAATCCCTGAAGTCAACACAAACACGTATCTGTTAATTTTTCTTCTTAACAGGTACAATGTTAGCTAACCATGTAAGGTACTGCTCTTCTCTTACAAATTTAGCATCTATTAATTTCTTCACCTCGATAATGACTTGCTGCTCTATCTCGAGGCGCATTCTTCTTGGAACTTATTTTACTGGGGTCATATCTCTGTCCATCCCGTGCTTATAAACTGCAACCTCTGCTGATAGTCCTGACATTTCTTCATAACTCCATGTGAATCAATCTTTGAATTATGTTAATAATTTGATCAATTCTATAGATTCTTCATTGTTCAGGAAAAAACTTATAAATGTAGGTCGGGGCTGCTCTTCTATCCCGAGGTTAATTTCCTTTAATTCATCAATATTTGATTTGATTTCTTCCTCAAATTTTGGTGGAGCATCTTCTATTAGTTGATCAGTAGAGTCATCCTCTATATCGAGGCGGTCCTCTTCCAATTCACTAGTAACAACCATGTAAAATTCTGAGTCATCGACTGGTCCGACTGTACCAAATATAAGACCCTCTTTCGAGTTGGGAGTAAAATTTTTAATATTCCATAATTTTTTAAAAAGTTGTAAATTATCTTTTGGTATTTATTTTGGCAAATGCCTTTGTTGAATTAATTTTTGTACACAAGGCAAAAAATAACCAAAAGGCAATTCCACTAATTCATTAGGATCCTCATCCAAATTACATAATTTTCAAGATTAGTAGTAGTAGAAGTACGATAAAATTCGATCGAATTTGAACCAGTGTTATGGACCTCCTTTAACTTTAAACACTCGACCTTTTGAGGGAGAATCAGAGTAAGGGTTATGGTGTTGACATAGTGGTTTATCTAATTATACATTGTCTCATATTCGCTTTTCTCTGTATCCTCTAAGGATATCTCGTACTGAGGTAGCTTCTTCTATTTTGTCATCATTTTTTCATCTTCAGAATTGTCTTCATCACCAATGTTGATGATTGGCCTAGTCCGTTCAATAATTAAGTTGGTTCTTGCTCGTCCACATCCCCTGCCTTGACCTCAAGTGCGCGAAGTAAAAGAACTCCCACCAACTTGTCTCGATAGAGTGGTGGAAGATTGATGAAGCAGAGTTGAATGGCCTTGCCATTGTCTTCTTCTGAATCTTCACTTTTATTTGTCATAACATCACGAGAGAAAATAGTTTTCTTTAGAGGTGAGTAGTAAGTAGCGTCTTCGTGAATGCCAACTTCATGAACTGAAAAAGTTTATAAATCTCCCTTGATGCAATGTTCATGTCCTTCTTTATAGTATTTAATGCACTGGTGTAGAGATGACAGAACCATGTTGTGTTCATGAATCCATGGTTGATGCAGTAGAGCATTGAAAGAGGTCTCAGTGTCGATGATATGGAATTTAGTGGTTGGTACTAGTTCTCTAACTTTGATCAGTAATGTAATTGATCCAAGGGCTCTCTCTTTCTTTTGGTTGAATCCTCTTAGCATCATTTTATCGGTCGTAGAATCCTGAGCTTCAATGTCTAAGTAGGCCAGTGTCCGTAGACTCATCAAGTTGAGAGATGCTCCAGGATCTACTAGAACTCTAGACAACACAAATATGTCAATGTTAACAGAGATATAGAGTCGAGGATTATGGTTGGCGGTACCGAGCAGCAAGTCTTCATCTGTAAAGGTTATCCCAGAACGTTGTTTCAACGAGAAAACTTCATCCAAGGATGTGCTGGCCAACTGAGCTAAGCAAATCTCTGGGTCAAGCAAGGTTGTAACCAGAGACTCTCTCATTTCCTTTAACAGGATTAAAGCCTCATAGATGCTTAGTTTGGCTGGAAATTTCCTAAGATGAGCTAGCACATTATAATACACTTTGTATGATCCTCCAATTCTTTCTTGGTTATGTGTTTCTTCTACTGGTGGAGGTGGAGGTAGCTCTTCTCGAGTTACTATTTTCTTTCCTTTATCTGTCAGAGTTGTTCTCAGGGGTAATACCTTCCCGCTATTTAAGTTTACTTCTGTAATTTCTTCTTCTTGAAATGTCATTGTCAAATCTTCTGGTGTTTCTTCTTTGTCGAAGAGACCAATGCTAATAGCAAGTGGTGCATCGTGGCACTCGAGGACCGGTTCCTCACTCTCGGTACTGTCGTAAGTGGTACTGTCGATGTCTTCTTTGGTCTTGTTAACGAGTTCATCGATTTGAGGATCATTTTGGGAGTTGAGATCGAAGCTAGATCGGTCACAGTCGATTATGTTATTACTAGAAACAGTTAAAACATAGCCAAAATCATAATCATTATATTCATAAGACCCCAGAGGTGCAAAAAGATAATCATACAAGGTCAATGGGTTCGAGGATTTTCTTTCTCGAATCCGAGATAACCATTCTAGCAGAGGCAATCCCTATCCTATCCCTCGTGCTATCAGTATTCGTGGTGGTGTTCTTTTTCTTCTTTTTCTTTGACGATGATGGATCTTTTGGTGAAATGTTCATCTCGGGCTTGGCAGGCTGAAGACTTTGAACGGAAGCTTGTGTTGAAGAATTCTGAATTTGGTTTAGTATTTTCTTGGATGATTTTCTCCATACTATACTTCATCCATCTTTTCTAGCATACGAGTCAATCGAAGATATTGGCTTCGCCAAAATTATATTTATAGAACCTTTTTCAGGCTCTTTTAAATAATCTTTTGGGATCATTATACTCCCTTCCTTAAGATTTTTCTCAAACCAATCCTTGAAGACAAAGCATTCCTCTATAGTGTGTTCACGCAATCTGTGATATGGGCAACAGTTAGCTTGATCCTTCTTATCAATCTCTTCGGGCTTCTTCGGATCTGGTAGTCTGAACTTGGGCTTCTTTATCAGACTTTTGATCATTTTGGGTACGGCTTCATCTTTAACGGAGTACACCGCTTTCCTTCATTCTGCAATGGACATTTTCTTGTTCTCTGTTCGGTATGATCCTCCTTGAGGCCATTGCTGGCTAGCCTGGCCATACTATTGTGTCTGTTGTTGAGCATGATGTGATGACGACTGATGAGAATTCTTGCAAGAATTTTCTGCATGTATCTTCATTGGCTGTTTTTCTTTATTGACCGTTACCACTAGTCTGGACTTCTTTTCAAATACTCAGGTCATTTTGGACTTCTCAAACTTTTCATGAGAATCCATATGTTTGACTTCTTGAAGATTGTTGGGTTTGCTAAGTAGCTTCTAAAAGGATTTAATGGTGAATCCTTTGAGATGAAAGCTACTGGCCCATGGATGCTCTTGAGTAAAATCTTAATTACGTGATGTTTCTATAGTTGAGGTTCACATTTCATGCTAAGGTTTCTCCACTTCAAAATGTAGTCCACTAAAGACTCATTGGACTTTTGCTTCTCTATTACGAGATGTCTGATAGACACATAATGTTGTGCTTCAGCAAACCTTTTCATGAAAAGTTGTTCTAACTCGGTGAATGTCTTGACTGATCCGTTTGGTAATTCAACATATAATTCAAAAGCGATCCTTGACAGGTTGCTGACAAACTGTCGGAAAAGCATAGCTTTGTTACCTCCACTATTACCACAAATTGCTTGGAAATGTGATATATATTGCTTGGGGTTTTTAGTCCAGTCATATATCTTAAAGTTTGGTGACATAAAACCCTTAGAGTAGGGTACGACATCAAACTCCTCCAAGTAAGTTCTACCCTTCAAAATCAATGCACCACCCTTAGATTGGCTTAAGGCCTTCCAAACTTGTTCGACCATTTGCTTAAATTCCTTTTCTAGCATGGCGCTTGATGGAGAATCTTTCTTTTGTTAATCATCCCTATTTGTTGAGGCGATTTCCCTCTTTTCATCTGTAATGTGTATAATCTCCGGTTGATTGACTTCTAGATAGGCTAACTGTGGTGGTTGAGACTGTCCCTGAACTGTGGCCATGGCGGTCATAGCAGCAGCCATCTTTTCCATTTTTTTGTCCATTTGGCTGATTTGCTCGTCCCTTAAGAAGATAGCCTTATGCAGCTCATCTACGTGTTCTCTTTGAAGAGTGGTTAAGCGTCACGCGCAGATGCAGTGGCTCTGGTTTCGATGACATGGACAACTTTCTTCTTTTAACTGTGGTGGATTGACCAAATCGAGAAGTAAATGAAGTGCATGGATTTAAATCATCACAACTTCTTCCATCATTGAAGAACAATAATTTCCACAACTTCCATTCAAATCTTATGTACTTATCATTTTAAGAAAAAAGATAAAGAAAACTACTCAGAATTCATGAAGAAAATAAAACCACACTTTAGTTTAAAAGAAGAAATCAATGTCAAACTAACAACAAGTCTCAATTAAAACAAAAAGTAGTCTCAAAATAGAAAGAAAAAAACTTATCTCAAGTCGTCCACCAAATCTTGAAGTTCCTTTAATTCTCTTCCCTTTACAATCACTCAAAATAAAATAACAAAAAAGATAAAATAAAAGTAAAAGTGGTGCCTGAAAATCTCTCCGAACTAACTCCCCAAATAAGAACTTTCAAAACTTTCCAATACTTTCAGGACCTCTTTCAAAGTCTCAATCTTCTTTCTTTTATAATTTTCCAAAACATACTTTAGTTTCTCTTCAAAATATGTCTAGATTCAATTTATTTCCTCAAGATATGCATCCTTTCGTGATAATTTTCATCCATGGTTGTTATAATCACCTATTAAGCCAATGGGTGCCTCAAAAACCTCTTCAAAATTTGCAGAAACCAAATTTACTCGTCCAGTACTGCCACTGGCACTTAAGCTCGGGTCCTCTGGTGCTTCGGCGCGGCCTTCTCTGTTTAACCGACGCCTAAGCGCCAGAACTAGTGCTTAGGCACCAAAACTCTTTTGCACATTTTTCATCTTTTTACTCCAAATTTGATCATTTTTCACTCTTTTTTCACCCTTTTTATCTGTATTTGCAAAAAAAACACAAAAATACCTTCCATTAATGTGCAATATCTCAAAAATAGGTATAAAAATGTGTCTAAAAGCACTATATAGTATCAAAATCTCCCAAACTTAAAATGTTACTTGTCCTCAAATGACACTTCAATCTTTAAAAACTAAATATGTATGATATGTATATGAGTTTCTTTTGGAGTTACTAAAATTTTGACTTAGAAATATAGAAGTCTAATTTAGAAAAAATATTCAATAAATGAGTCCAACTTAAAGTTTAGAAATTTATAAAGTTAAGAAAGATGAAAATATGAGTTTCTATCAAATTCAAAAATGTATTGTAGATTTTCCAAATTTAGAATTTAGTTTTTCTATTATCTCTACTTAAAAATTTTCATTAAAAATAATTTTACTTACTATATTATATCTATAAGTTCAAGAGTGTCTCAAGTCTTATACTTTAGAAAGATCAAATGTATAACCAATTTTTGATTAGGCACTGATCCTCAAGCTTCTCCTTTTTAATCTTTTTTTTCTTTTTCTTGTCTTTCGCTTTTTCTTTTCTTTTTCTTTTCTTTCTTTTTTTCTTTACTTTTTCAGGCAATGATTACTATATCTGGATAGATCTTTAATGATTTGGAATTCCACTTCTCTTTTCCTAAAGCAAAGTCTTGATATAAGTCTTTTACTTATAAATATAAAATAGTTTTGAAAATCATTTTAATTAAAGAAATTTAAGTATTAAAATTAAAAGTCTAAATTATCTAAATTTTTCAAAAAAATAATTTTTCGTATGAAAGATAATTACTTATATTAATCATTTTATCATCTAAAAGCTTTTTAACTTAAAGTTTTTCTTCATTACTAAAAATTTTAACTAAATTTTCTTACTCATTTCTAAAATCAAATTTTACTTCCCTAATATAACTTCATACACATAATCATTTTTTTTTCTTTTCAAATCAAATTCATTTGTAGCACATTTGAGAACAAATAAAATTTCAGTTTTGAAAATATTTTTCATCCCCCAAAATATAAATTTTTAACATATTAAATAGTTTAGCATCAAATATGTATAAGCAAGAATGAAAATTTAAAATAACATAATAACAAGAATTTTTAAACCCTAATGATACAAGTATAAAACTAAAAACAGGAGTAAAACTAATTTTGGATCAAATTTTCTATATTTTCATTTCAATTTAACATGTAGAGATTCAATAGACTTCTAAGTAGTGGGTATAAACATAAAATTAAACTAACACACTAACTTGATTTCACATTCTCAGCATAAAAACAAACATACTAACATGATAAAAGAAAAATACAGGGTAGCAGTTTCAGAAATTTTAATTTAAGATATAAGTTAGCAAGATTTTCAACTTTATAATAGATATAGAATTAAGTTAAGTTCTAAGCTAACTAAATCATAAAACTCACAACAGTTACTACCCTATAATTTTAAAACAAACTACTAACTAACACAAACATTACAATACAATTAAAAATAAAAGTCTCACACATCACAATATCTAAACAAGTAAACATACATACATGTCTCAAGTCCAAAACATGAAAACACATCAAATCAAAATTCTAACTTAAACATAAAAGTACAAACCACATCACATAGTTCAAACCAACACACAGATGCAAATGTAGCAAGCTTGGATCACAAAGTTCATAACATATTATAATAAAAAAATAAATCTCTTAGCTCTACTCTTCATCCTCTGAATCACCGCTATCCCAAACTTTTGCAGACTCATAATCAGGGTATCTAGGATATGGAGAAAATTTCACTCTTTAGTTTCCCCTAATGAGGCTCTCCATAGATGAGTGAAATTTTTCTTCACAATCACTTTTTCTCCTATTATACCTATCAGTATGCTCTAAAATTTGTGCTCTATCAGCGGTAAAATTAATATTATCCATCATCCTCTGCAATAATTAATCTCGGGTCTCAGTAGACTCACCTCGAGATGTAGAAGCACGTGAGGTAGATGGTCTAGATGTAGAAGCAACAGAGGTAGAAGCAGCAGACGCCTCCATTCCATAACTCCGAGAAAATCCTCCTCTCCAGCCAAAAATTGAATAATCATAATAAGCCTTCACATTCACCTTAATGATAGACTTTAGAGCTAATAACACCTCCTCCAAACTATCATATTTAACTCACAACAAAAAGATCAAGGAAGCAAATCCTAGACCTGCAGTTGTACAGCTGTAGCAGAACTGATGATAGTCTGACAAATCAAAGCTCCAATGTTGATGAGCTTTTCCTCTTGAATACAATAGTTCAACGTCGCTCTTTCTCTAGTCACTTCACTGAGATGCTTGGTCGGAAGTAGATGAGCAGAAATGAACAAGTGTCAGGCCTTTGAAGGTGCACATAACTTTGAAGTTGGGAAGTTTACTCTTCTCTCATTAGTGATCTTCCAAAGTCCTCTACCAATAGTCAAGTAAGAGATAATCTCGTCTAACTCCATTTCAGTAAAGCTATAATTTGCATAAAAACATAATGTATCCGGTGGTAAATGGTAAAACAAGTTGATTAGCTCTGGCAAAAAGGGTACCAACTTTCCTCAAACCATAACTTGATTGACTTCAGCTTCAAAAAGATTTGCATAGAACTCCCTCACAACAGATATAACTGTCACAATAGAAAAACAACAGAAATTTTTCCACTGTCGGTGAAAAATTAAATCTTCCACGTCTCCACCCGGATTTCTTAAACATTGCTTCCGAATCAGTTTGTGTGATTGCAATGCATCAATATACTGATCTTGAGCTTTTAAACTAACAAATTTACTTGAATCAAAAAAGGCTTTGCCTTTGCTCCTCTTCATTCTTGGTGTCATTCTACAAATTTGATAAATTCCAACAATAACTTCAAAAATCAAGTCTAAACCACTAAACTAAACTTCCAAAACCTTAAACTACACTTCCTATGCAATTTTCATAGATTTTTCCTCATTTTTTACAATGAATAGTGAATTTTCAAATTCTTCCAAATGTACTCAAAATACATAGTGAAAATCCAAAATTTTTGTATAGAAGTAAAGCTCTTACCATAAGAAATATGAATCTAGCAAATTGTTCTTGATTCCACCAAGAAATCTCCACTTAATGGTGTGTCCTAGCTCTCCAAAATCGCATTTTTGAGAGGTTAAAGGTGACGGGAGAATAAAAATGAGAATTTTTTGCTCAAATTTTCACTTTTAACCGTTTACGAACCAGTTTTCGTGAATAGCGCATAAGCGTGAGTAAGTGGCGCTTAGGCACCAGTCTCTCGGGTTTGCTCACGCTTAAGCATGCGATGTGGTGCTTAAACGCCAGTGCACGATTTTCAAAAATTTCAAATTACAATAAAAGGTACTATTTTCCTAAGTAAACCCACCCCAAATTGTCTCATGGCACTTAAATGACTATTTTCAACATCCTGTAACTCTTCTTTATCTCAAAATTCTCTTTAATAACTATTTCAATTTGAGGCTAAAACAACACAAAATTTCACACAAACAAACTTATATTTAATTCACAAATGAGTTCAAATACATTTAAACACTTAGTTCTCATTCCAAATAATCTTGGATGATAAAATTTTCCTAAATACAAACACTTAACAATTTTTCACAATTAAACACCAAAGTAACACAAACACTAAAAGCAAGTCTTAAACACTAAAACACTTAAATAAAATGTCTTTAAACACACAAAAACATAATTTTAAACATATAACTTAATTTAATTCTTCATTAGAAGGAACAAATTCAAGTCTTTCATTAGTCTCTCATAGGGCAACTGGAATATAAAGTTGATAAAACAGACGGTGGTGACGTGCTCTGATGCCATCTTCTTCAATCTACTTTTGTATAAGAAACATCTCCTTATCTGCTTCCTCTGTATAACTAGTGCGGCTAAATTGCATTTTTAATTGCCATCCAATATGCTCAAAATGTGCATGAATCTCCAATACCTTAGTCTCCTGTACAGACATGGTATTTTTCAGTTTTGTTGATCTTCTCTGATATCCCTTCAATACTAACGGCTAAGAAATCGTTATACATCTCTTTTCTCTGATATCCCGTCAATACTAACGGCTAAGAAACCATTATACATCTCTTGTGCACTTTGACTAATTAATTTCCTCCACATGGTCTCCTCCTTCTTCTTCAAATCAATCTTCCATTAAAATCTATCTCTCTTAGACTATAGTGCTAGAAATGATCTGGGGTGAAAATCCTTCACTAAACCCTTCTATTTATAGGCCTAAATGCTTCCAATAACTCCTAGAAAAGTTTAGAAACAGCCTTGGCACATATTTGCAAATTTTTAGGTGGTTTTACCTTCTAGAATATTAATTTTACACATGTTTTAAAACTGCTGCGCCAGTTTACATTTTTGCACTAGTCAACTTAACGTCCAAATTATCATTTTAACATCTCTAGATCACTAAATAAAGCTTTAAAATCAATAATAACACATAATAGTCTCAAAAATACTACCCTAAATTTTCTTAATCGCACATAAAAAAAATCAAAATAAAAACACACTAATAACTATGGGTTGCCTCCCACAAAGCGCTTGATTTTACGTCGTCAGCCCGACGTAACCAGTGCTTACTTTGGTTGACCCAACATCATTCCATCATTAAACTTATGTCGATCCCCTATAAAAGAAGGTTTCAGTCTATGTCCATTACCTTTAAATATTTTCTCAGACTTAGGATCTTTAATATCCACAGCTCCATAAGGATAAACTTTAATCACAATGAATGAGCCCATCCACTTGGACTTAAGTTTGCCTGGAACTAATCTTAACCTTAAATTATATAGCAAAACTTGTTGTGTTGGTTGAAAATTTTTAGTAAGAATCCTTCGATCATGTCACATCCTCATCGTTTTTTTATAAATTTTGACACTTTCATAAGATTCATTCCTTATCTCTTCAAGCTCATTTAATTGTAACAATCTTTTCTCACCAGTATCTTTCAAATTATAATTGAACTCTTTAATCTCCCAATATGCCTTATGCTCAAGTTCAACTGGTAAGTGACAAGCTTTTCCAAATATTAGCCAATCAATATGCCTTATGCTCAAGTTCAACTAGTAAGTGACAAGCTTTTCCAAATATTAGCCTATAATGAAGAACATTCTTATAGGAGTTCTGTATGCAGTCCTATAAGCCCACAAAGCATAGTCAAGTTTGGCTGACCAATAGATTCCTATAAGAAGTTCTATATGCAGTCTTATAAGCCCACAAAGCATAGTCAAGTTTGATTGACCAATCCATTTGTTCTGTATGAAGTTCTAGAAGCCCAAAAAGTATAATGAAGTTTGACTAACCAATCCATTTTTATTGGATTCACAAATTTTTCCATAATTCTTTTAATTTCCCGATTGGATGATTCAACCAAACACTTTGAGCATCACATCAAGGTAAGGCAACAACTTTTATCCATTTGTATACATAGTCCACTGCTAATAGAATATATAAATTTCTGAAAGATAGTATAAATGGTCTCATGAAATCTAATCCCCAAACACCAAATATTTCAACTTTTAGCATATAATTGAGGGCCATCTCATTTCTTCTAGAAATATTGCCTACCCTTTGACATCTATCACAAGTTTTGATATAAGCATTAACATATCTAAAAGTTATATGCCAATCAAATCCAGATTGTAAAGTTTGGTATGTTGTTTTATCAACACCAAAATGTCCCCCAAAATCAGAATAATGACATTTTTGGATAATCTCATAAGTTTCTTCTAATGGTACACATCTTCAAATAATCAGATCAAAATCAGAATTATTACATTTTTGGATAATTTCATAAGTTTCTTCTAATGGTACACATCTTCGAATAATCAGATCCTTCCCTTATTTTATATAAAATGGGTCATCTTAAAAATAAGTCTTAGCTTTAGAAATAAATTTATTCTTCTGTTGGTATGTCATTCCATAGGGTATAATACCACTAACAATAAAGTTCACAATGTCGACATACCACGGAACACGGCACTCATTAATAGTGAACAATTTTTCATCTGGAAAATGTTCATTAATTTCATTTTCAAAATATAGTGGTTTTTATATTTCAAGTCTTGATAAAAGATCAGCAATTTGATTTTTAATCACCTTCTGATCTACTATTACAAAATCAAATTCTTACAAAAGAAGAATCCATCTTATAAGTCTAGGTTTAGCATCCTTCTTTTTCATTAAATACTTAAGTAGAATGATTTGTATGCACTATATAGTGAGTTTCTAATTAAATATGATCTAAATTTATTAAAAGCATATACTATTATTAATAACTCTTTTTCAGTTGTTGTATAATTAATTTGAGTTTCATTAAGAGTTTTATTAAGCATAGTAAATAAATTCAAAAATTTTATCATATCTTTGTCCTAAAACAGCTCCAATAGCATAATCACTAGCATCACACATTCACTCAAAAGGTTTTTCTTAGTTTGGTGAAACTATAATCGGTGCAATGATTAGTTTTTCTTTTAACAACTTAAAAGTTTTTAGGCATTCCTTATCAAAATTAAAAATTACATCTTTCTCAAGTAAATGACGTAAAGGCTTAGCAATCTTTGAAAAGTATTTAATATATAGCCTCTAGTATCCAGCATGTCCTAAGAAAGCTATAATTGCTTTACATTTGTTGGATAAGATAAATTAATGATCGCTTGAATTTTAGCAGGATCTACTTCCATACCATTTTCTGATATTTGATGTCCTTATACAATTCCTCCTGTTACTATAAATTGGCATTTTTCCTAGTTAAGGACTAAATTTGTTTCTTCACAGCGCTTAAGAACTTTGGATAAATTTTCTAAACATGAGTCAAATGAAGTTCCAAACACTGAAAAGTCATCCATGAATACTTCAATCCTGCAAAAAATTGCCATCATAAATCTTTGAAATGTAGCTGGGGCATTACATAAACCAAAGAGCATTCTTCTAAAAGCAAAAGTATCATAAGGCCTTGTAAACATTGTTTTATCTTGATCCTCAGGAGATATTTGAATTTGATGATAACCAGTATATCCATCCAGAAAATAAAAGTATTTATGCCCAGCTAATCTATCCGACATTTTATCTAGAAAGGGTAATGGAAAATGATTTTTCCTAGTGGCAAGATTTAATTTTCTATAATCAATGCATAAATCCAGCATTTGATCTAGAATGGGTAATGGAAAATGATCTTTCCTAGTGGCAAGATTTAATTTTCTATAATCAATGCATATTCTCACCCTGTAACTTTTCTAGTAGGTATTAACTCGTTATGTTCATTTACAGTTACAGTTACTTCTCCTTTCTTAGGAACACAATGAATTGGACTAACGCATGCACTATCTGAAATTAAGTAGATAATTCCAGCATCTAACCACTTTAAAATTTCTTTCTTTACAATCTCTTTCATAACAGGATTCAATCTCCTTTTCAGATCAGCCCTGGGCTTGCAGTTCTCTTCCATATGAATCTATGCATACAAATTGAAGGACTGATTCTTTTAATATCAGCAATTGTCCATCCAAAGGATTTCTTAAAATTTTTTAGAATTTTCATCAACCTTTCTTCTTCTTTCATTATTAATTTTGAGGAAATTATGACTGGTAAAGTAAAGGAATCTCCTAAAAAGGCATATTTTAAATGACCAGGAAGTAATTTCAAGTCTAGTTTAGGAAGCTTTTCAATAGATGGACAAAATGATTTATCTCTGTCTATTGTGTCTAAAACTTCAAAACTTTCTCGAACATAGTTTGAATTTTCCTTAAAAAGATCTTCACATTGATCTAATTTCTTTTCTTGCTCGTGTTCTAAACCTTGTACTTCATATTTTTTTTCATAAGTAGTTCTAAAATGTCATTCACTTAGATATCTTATAACATCCATCATATAGCATTTATTATCTTTACCTTTTGCAAGGTATTTCATTAATTTTGAAATGTTAAAAGTAATAGTTTGATCATTAACGCGAATTGTTAATTCCCCTTTCAGCACATCTATCATTGCTCTTCCTGTGGCTAGGAAAGGTCTCCCTAAAATGATAGGTATCTCTCTATGGTTAGGAAAGGTCTCCCCAAAATGATAGTTATCTCTTTATCTTCCTCCATATCTAGCATAAGAAAGGTCTCCCCAAAATGATAGGTATCTCTTTATCTTCCTCCATATCTAGCACAATGAAATCAACATGAAAGATTACTTTCACTAGGACATCTTCTATAACTCTTTTAGGGTATGTTATCAAACGATCTACTAACTGCAGAGTTATAGTAGTAGGGGTTATTTCTCCTAATCCCAATCTTTTAAATATTGATAATGACATAAGGTTAATGCAAGCACCTAAATCACATAAAGCTTTCCCATAAAATCTCTCCTATTGCACATAGAATTATAAGGCTAACAGGATCTTTAAGCTTTTCAGGAAGCTTCTTCTGAATTATCGCACTGCACTCCTCACTAAGTAAAACAGTCTCATTATCTTCAAACTTCATTTTCCTGTTGAGAATATCCTTCATAAACTTTACATACTTAGGCATTTTTTCTAAGGCTTCAGTAAATGGAACATTAATTGTAAGCTTATTAAATATTTCCAGAAATTTTGAAAATTATTTATCCAACTTCTGCTGACGAAGTCTCTTAGGATATGGAGGTGGTAGTTTTTTCAAATCAATTTTAGTGGAGAAATAGGTCTCTCAGAATCTTTTGGAGAGTCCTCTTTTGATTCTTCAATTTCTTCTCTCTCTACTTCAATTTCTTTTTAAACCCGGCCTTCCAACCCTCTTCCGCTTCTAAGTCGAACAACTTTTACTTGTTCTTTATTCGGGTCTTCTGGACTTTAATCAGTATTACTAGGAAGTGTTCCTTGGGATCTATTACTTAATGAATTTACTATTTGCCCAAGTTGATTCTCAATATTTCTAATTGTAGCTCCTTCAATTTGTAATTGATTTCTCATTTGTAACACCACTTCTTCTATAGACAACTTCTTCTCCTTAAACTATGTATTACTATTGAAACTTGCAGGATAAGTAGATCTATAATTATTATTCCCTTATTTGTTCCAATTTCCGAATGGGTTTCCTTGGTTGTTCCCCCATTGTTGTTTATTACCACCTGAATTCTTATTCTAGATAAAGTTAGGATGGTTCTTCCAACGTGGGTTATAATAATTTGAATATGGGTTATTTTGCTTATGATTTATGACATTCAAAGTTTCTAATGATGCAAGATAAACTACCATTGGGCCTAATGAATTCTCTTCAATCATGGAAATTGGTTGAATTCTAACTGTCAATGGGTGTCTCAAAAAACTCTTCAAAATTTGCAGAAACCAAATTTACTCGTCCAATAACTGCCACATGCACTTAAGCGTGCGGCCTTTGGTGCTTAGGCACGACCTTCTCTGTTTAACCGGCGCTTAAGCGCTAGATTTGGCGCTTAGGCGCAAAAACTCTTTTGCAATTTTTCACCTTTTTGCTCCAAATTTGATTATTTTTCTCTCTTTTATGCATTTTTACCCTTTTTACCAGTATCTACAAAAAAACACAAAAATACCTTCCATTAAAGAGCAATATCTCAAAAATAAGTATAAAAATGTGTCTAAAAATACTATATTATTTAGGTGTATCACTCACCATGGTGTGGATCGAATACGGTATTGGGTAGCCTCTTCGTCTTATCCTTCAGATTTTTATGAACATCATTACGACTAGTAATTGGTAGAATTCTCGGACCCAGACGTGACTTAACTGGTCGATGGCTCATGATTCCAGTGGTAGTAAAATAAGTAGCATCAATGGTGTTATCAACTCTGCTCCCCAGGCGGAACCAGACGGGAATGCGACCAGGAAAAGCTTCAGTTGATTTCTTGGAGCGTCTAGCAAATCTGACATCCTTTAAAATTTCTTTCTTCATGCAAGGGGATACTGCACGTTCCACTTCTTTGAGTAACTCACCAACTGAACATCCTTCTTTGGCAGCTAGTTTTTGGAAAACTGAACTAACTCAGGTGATGAGGGCAGGTTTCCTCCTCTCCCCACCATGTCCATGAAGTTTTGGTAAAGTAACGGCAATCTTTTGGATACTTTCGTACCCATTAGTGTCCATTAAGGGATGGAACCTACTCCCTTGAAAAAGTGGATAGGTCTCCAATAATTGTGACTCCTCCTGGTGAGGAACTTCATCAACAGGTACGTTCTCAGAAATCTGGGCTTCAATAGCCCTCCAAACCTTCAGGCTGCAGTTTCTCCTCTGAGTTCAGGTTAACGGTGCAGTCCTCGAACTTGATCCAATTTTGAATACTAACGGCAGGACAATCGATCCCTCTGTCGGATCTTCAACGATCATGACTTCTTTTCCCTTAGCTGAAGCGCGAACAATAGGCTTGGTAGGTGTCAAGATGGCAGTAATCTTAACCTTCTTGTAGGAAGGGAAGTCTTGAGGACAATTCAAGTTAAACTCAGCAGACGGTTCTTGAACATCTAGAGTGGTGACCTTAATTATGACTAACAGGGCTTTCCCTAAGGACGACCTCGAGATCTTCAAATCCGATTCCAAACTTGATGTTGGGAGCGACACTGTAGGCATCAAGGCTTGTATGCAAGTTGTAGGAGAAAGTGAGCGTTGGAAACACCATTACAGCAGCTTCAAAAAAGAAAGCTCTGAGGTTAGCTACTTTGCCAATACCTCGTAATCTTAGTGCGAGCACTAAAAATTAACAGAGGTCGATATGTAGACCAGGTAAGTCTTTATTTAATTTGTGTAGATTTTAAAGTAAAAGTAGCTTAAAAATAGAAAGATTTAATTAATATAAGGAAAATTAAAGAGCATGTGCAGCACGACACAATCCGATTCAATTTGCAAAACAGCAAATCAAACTCAAAAGGGAAAATAAGCAGTTAAGGGTCCAGTGCGAAACCAATTTTACAACATACAAGACCCAAGTGGAACTAGTCCACCAACACACTTATTGGGGGTCCAACCTTAAACGAAGATTAAAAAGTCCTTAATGGATTCCTAAACTTCCCTGCTCAAAGGTGATTAAACAGACGGTCCTGAAGTCCAATAGAGTTGGCCGCACTTTTCCAAGACAGAAATGGGCAAAACATGCCAACGGAAAAAGGGTAATTTGGTCTAAGAGGAACATGATAACATTATCGATTGTTGACCTCACTTTTTATTTAGGTTTAGTTTTTCCTCTTTAGTAGGCTAGGGTCTAGCCATAGGACTTTCCTGTTGACTATTGCTAGAAAATTAGAAAAGGAAGCCTCACCATTAGAAATTCTACCCTCTTCTTTACTCAACTTGAAGCTCTGCATATTGGTCCTAACCTCTAGCACTTAGTAGGTGGGGTCATTTTGGGGGAGCTTGAGGAGAGTTCCCATAGGACTATTTGACCTTAGGGTTAACCCTGGTGCTAGTCTGAGGCTAAGGTACTCACTATCACTCACTACACTCACTCTCACTCACAATCCCTCACAATTCTAAACCCAGTATTTGTTGACTTTGATCCCTTGATCTTTTGGGAGACTCATGTAGATGGTCCCCTAAACCCACTAGTCCTAGGCTAGGGTTTAACTAAGAACAGTACATAAAGGACCCAAATGGGGATTCCATTGGTCCATGGCGCATATAGGGTGATTGGCACCCTAATTCTACCAAAAATATCCAACTTGGCCTTTTGTCCCAAAATCCCATAAATTACCTAGATACCCTTGGAGCCCTAAATTTAGCCAAAATTCCTAAATCCACCCAAAATACCCAAATTTGTCCAAAAATCATTTCAAACATTTTAAAAACACCCAAGTTACCCAAAACTACCAAAAAATTCTAAATTTAACAAAATATCCCCAAACTGGCCAAAATTACAAAAATACCCTTGGCATCCCAAACTTTTTGAAAGCCTCCAAAATCACTCCAAATGTCTCTAAAATCAATTTGGACCCTTCAATTAACCTAATTTGGCCAAAACCCCCAATTTGCCTTTAGAGGCCAAATTTCCCCAAATTCACCTTAAATGTCCATAAATTTGGCCCAAATCTCCCTCAACTTTAATTATAAACTCAAATTCACCCTTTCAAATGACCAATCTAAACCAAATCCAAGCTTAATTAGCCCATGCTTTGAGTCCATATTTTATCTAAGTCAAAACCCCCAATTTTGGCCCTATGACATAATCCCACCAAATTGAACCCCATAGCCTACTCAATTTCCCCCAATTTGAAACCTAAACTCTTCATAACAATCATGCACACAAAAATTGACCTTAAATTGGCCTTGGTGAAGCCTCAATTGAAATCAACTTTAACCCAAGTCCAAAAATTCCCAAATTTGCCCAAAATTGGTCATACATCCAAATTCCACCAAATTGATTGCCCTAACCCCAAAATTGACACACAATTTATGTTGAAAACTCTTCATTATGTTCTTATTGACTATTCTCAATAATAAATTTGGACTTAGCTCAATCTTAGCCTAAATAGACCCAAGTTTAGCCCAACATGCCCAAATTGACCAAAATCCTGAAATCCTTCAAATTGAACCCCCAATTGAACTCAAAATCATTTCAACCCTTCACAAAAAATCTTCATCACAATCATCTACATAATGTTGATCAATTAATTGGGTTCAAAGTCATCGCTAGCCTAACCCAAACCCAACCTTTGGCCATTTAGACCCACATTGAACCCAGGCACCAAAATTGATCTAACCATGCCAAATTGATCAAGACAAGACTTCTACAGCCAACTTTTGGGTCCTAGTAACCAAGTGAGACTCATTTAATCCACCCTAGATGATCCATGGACCAAAGGTCTCCTAAACCAAGGGATTTGTTTCCTAAATTGCTTAAGCCAAAGGGATCTTTGCCAAAACCCATCATCAGCTTAAATTAATGGTTGTGATAGATTCCTCTGGCTTACCTCACCTCCTAGCCACCTCCCCTGCCATGACCAGCCACCCTAGTCGCCGGAGGAGCCTA
The DNA here is from genome assembly GCA_002079205.1 of Phalaenopsis hybrid cultivar. Classification (NCBI taxonomy): domain Eukaryota; kingdom Viridiplantae; phylum Streptophyta; class Magnoliopsida; order Asparagales; family Orchidaceae; genus Phalaenopsis; species Phalaenopsis hybrid cultivar. Next base: position 32,450 of record JXCR01135456.1, read on the forward strand.
AACGGAAAGCCCCAAGCCAAATTTCAAACTCAATTTAACCCATCCAATGTGTCTAGCTCTCATTGGTGTTTAACATCTTGAAGTCCTCCACCTAAGCTTCACATTACACCCAAATGGAGGCCATGCCAGCCACCGCAAGCTGTTTTATTTAAACCTCACCCCCAAAACTAAGAAAAAGAGAGCTAAAATTTTCTTAAGAAAAATCTGCACATATGATCCTAGAGACTCTCTAAGACCTACGCAGCTCAAACCCATCATTTTCCCCCACTGATCCTTACTTTGGAAGCTCAATTTTGAGCTCAAATTTCTGCCAAAAATCAGGACATAACTCTACATAGCTCCATACTCCACTAAAATCAAATTGCTTGTGCACACACCATCCCTATAGTGAAATAAGACAAAGCCCCCTCACAGAGAGCCTCCACACTAGACTTTAAGCAACACCCAAATTTGACCTTGATCAAATTTGGGTCTAAACCTGTCACCACGACCAGAGGCCCAATCCTTAGCCTCCTTGAACCTCCACGAACGTGCCGAGCACCTCTGATTGAAGCTTACCTTCTCAGAGCAAAGGTGTTGAACTTCCCCTCTTCCCGAGCCTATTTTGACTATTCATGTGATTAGAGTTAACTTAATGGAATGTTTACCATGTGGATATTTTTGTCTCACTTAGACGAGTCTATATGATCAAACCTGAGGTCATTTGGTTGAGGAAAATGAGGGAGATCTTAAGCTTTTAACGTGAACGGTTTACAGGTTTTGGCTATTGGGGATGATGACGAGGAGCCGTTCGATCAAGAGTGTATCGGATGGACGGACAAGATCGAGCCAGACAGCGCCTTCATACATGAACCGGGCGAGTTAGCGCTGAGGTGGATGGCTGCGCCAAGCCATAGGATGCCTCGTGCAGCTTCTGAGCCACCGTAGGTTGACGCGGCGTCGCGTGTTTAAGTAGAAAAATAGGGTTATTTTTTATTTAATTAAATCAGCTACCTTAAAAAATCCATATCTTAGTGTAGAAAAATCACAAAAATAAAAGAAAAATAACCTAGTGCTTAGTGAATAGAGGAGAAAAATGTGAAAATGGTTTTAAGATTATTTTAAGTATATTTTATTTTTAATTAATTAAATAATATTTTGAGTATTTTAACTCTCCATCCATGAAGACATTTCACCATGGCTTGATATGGCATGTTGTTGCCTCTGTCATGGGGGATATTCTCAAATTTTTCCAAAGTGAGAGGAGACCAGATCCATATTTTTTAAGTTTATTTCTATTCTTTGCATAGATTAATCATAATAATTATCATGTTGCTTAGAAAAATCCAAGAAAAATTTTGGTAGGTTCACTATGACTAGAGAACCCTAGGAAAAATTGGTCATGATCCAAGTCATTAAGAACACACCTAATTTTCATAAAACCCTAGGATACAAAGAAAATTAATTTGGAAAAAATAAACATCTAAATAACTTGACTTTGATTCTTCACTGTAAATAAAAGTTCAAAGGATTCCCCATAAAAATTTCAAAACATTTGGAGTTCATTTGACAACCTAATTTGATTTTCTAAGTTAAATAGCATTTTTGACACTAAAATAATTTTTAATAAATAAAATATAATTTAAAAAATTATAAAATTCGTTTTGGGGGTTCTCTGTGATTAGAGAGATTTTCTAAAAATAAAATTTTAATTAAAAATAAAAATTTCACTTTTTTAAGCATATTTTGAGTATGTAAAGAATAAAAAATTAACAAAAATCATAAATTTAATAAAATTCATGGAAATGTTCTAAATTGTTTCCTAAGCACTTAGGAATAAATGGAATATTTTTCCTAATTTTCTAAGTGAAGACATTGAAATTTAAACCTTACAAATAATTTCTAAAGGCTAAAAAAGGATTTTTTAATTTATCATTTAAATAATTCTAATAATTCAAATAAAAATCATAAAAATGTGAAATTTGTTCTTCTGGTTTCTTTGACCTCAGAGAAATTTAATAAAAATAAAAAAAACTTAATTTTCCCCATTTGAAATATTTTATACTTAATTAACACTCCAGAACTTAAAATAATTCTAATAATTCAAATAAAACTAAAAAAAATCATGAAATTTGGTCCAAGTGGTTCTCTAGTCTAGGTCTAGCTCTGGGAAAATTTCAAGTGATTAGGCTTTACCTTGGTCAAGTTATTGAATTTTCTTTGAAAAATCCTATTTTTGCATGTGAATAGTTATATAAATTAAATTAAATTTTAAAAAAACACATTTTCTCCTCTGATGTCTTAATTGACTCATGAGTGAGGTGGGATAAGAATTCCAAAATCATTTGAATTAAATTTGATGAATTATGAAGTGATAGAGCCTTAGGGGCTAAAGTGCAATTTTAAAAAATTAGCCCTAATTAACATTTAGGATTAATTCAAGAGAGGGAAATGGGTAATCTTTTATCTTAATTAAAATATTCAAATGATTGAAACATAAGGAATTAAATGGTATAAACCAAATGCACTTTTCTTAATTAAAGGATAAATTTGGAATTTCCTAAATCTCCTAAATTATTAAAATTTGGATGTCTAGTAAATTACATGATCCTAGAATTAGGGGTATGGTTTTGGAAGTTAATAGCTCACTAATTTAATACCCCTATTTGGTGTTCAAATGACATTCAAACCTTTTGATGATAAATTACTATCACTTAAAATACAATTTCTTTCAAAAATTACTAATGTATCCACCAAGGTTTTAAGGGCTTAGTATTGACCTAGGCTAAATTAAATTTTGGTAGGTGAGGATTAGAAAAGTGAATGTAACTAGAAATTGAACACCTTTGAAACACTACAAGCCCAAGTTAAAGCTAAAATTGGCTAAGTGTCTTAATAACATTAATTTGCCTCTTTTAAAGGCCTTCACCCACATAATTCTCAAATTAAATGACAAATGATAATCACCCTACTCTTATAGATAATTAAAACATTGATGTTCGCTGAACACTAGAGGAATTTACAGGATGAACTATTAAGCAGCATAATAAGTTTAAATGAGCTTGAGATTTTTCATCAGGTAGTGAGAGGGAAGCATGGACCTGCTTCTTTCTTCCGACTTTTTGGATACCTCGGAGGTCTACTAAACTTAGTGTGTTTTGTTTGATGAAATCATCCTCAGATGAATTAATCGGGGTTCACAAAGATATGATTTAGGATTTGGTAGATCGCCAGAACCTTATTTCCCAGCTTCACATTAAATGCTTTTAACATAAAAATGCTCTCACATACATTTTGAGTTTCAGTTGAAGATGACGGGAAGACCATTCAGGTATGATTTTGTTTTACATGCATTTCTAGTTTCCCGTACTTTACTTTTCAGTACATTATTGTACTTACTCAATTGCATGTATGAACAAAAAACACAACCTCCATGTTAAACAACGATGTCACCCTGCACGAAACCTAAAACTACTAGGATAGTCGCGAAACCAAAACCAAAACTAAAATCAACCAAGATAAAATTCACCACCACAAAATTTAAACTACAAAATAACTCAAAATTTAATTACCAACATCACAAAACAACAATTATAACTAAATTAAGACGTCTTTATCGGATGATTGGGAATCTCTCGGAGGAGGTAAGCTACTGTTTCTAACGAGGCTTCCCAGTGTCAAAATGAAAGTATGGAACTAATTAAGTTGAGTTTAATAAATTCATTTTGGACTAAGTGAATCCAATAGAAAATAGTGGTACCGAAATGAGGGAACCGTAGGATCCTAACCGGTGTCACTCTAATCAACTTTAATATGCCTCATAACATTTTAAGAACTACATCCATAGGGACATCTAATTTGACATCATAACTTGACACGCTAGAAAACTTATACTCATCACGGCAAGAAGCTTGGAGCTAGCATGGTGGGCAGCACAATCATCTTCAACAGCAAAACACGTCTACATCAGCTAAACAAATTTCATTTCTTAGAATTAAACAACAAGCCATAGGATTTCGAGGTTGTTTGTCTAGTGCAACATAAATCCTCAATTCATCTTTAGGCCTTCGTATAGCTTTGTTATACAATCTAAGCCCTAACTCGTCTTAGGATTCTAAGGTTGTCATTCGTCACGACCTAAATCCTCACATCTTCCAGGCTATTTGTGTGATCGTTTTACGCAAATGTATGTCATAACAAATAAAATTGATAGGATAAAACAACTAAATAATTTCTCCTCAAAACTGAAGCCAAACAATAGGATAGACTGGGAAGTCACTGAAGTTCTCCTCCGGATCTATGACATCCCCTAGTTCTTCCTCCTTTTGATTCTACACTAAAATGTTCTAAATTTGAGCTATTCTCATTTCATACCTCTTTGTCCGATTTCGTTGAAAGTCCTATTCTTTCAAACTCCTTGAAGATAATATTCCCTGATTTTTATCGAGAGTTTTCTTAGGTGACTTCGGTTATCTAAGATGTAATTAACTATATGGGTCTGCTCTTATAGGAAGCTTGCACAAACCCAGCTCAAAATAAGCCCTATTTGATTCTTCATATTAAATAGGAGAAATTGTCAGCACATAAAATAGTTTCACAAACAAAACGGAAGTTATATATTTCTTAGTTTATTTGATCGAGTCTCATCCTCAAGTCTTGTGTTTATCCTTCGGGATAGATACAGAGTTTGCGGTATAGTGCTTTTTCATTTAAACTATGAAAAATATGGGGTTAGTTTGTTTTCATAATTTACTAAAACTTATATATGTAAATTAAATGTCCTTACGGAGTGGGCGACAGGATTTCGATTCCGGCGGCCGACAGCTTCCAATGGGCAACTTCTCAACTTTTTAGTGCCGACACCGATATATGAAGATAATATTTTCTAACTAATATGGAGAGAGAAGCTATTCCCCAGCGGAATTGGCAAAAGCTGTAGGCACTATTTTTGGTTTGGAGTTGTCTGTTGGAAGTCGTCGGTAGCCGGAACCAAAATCCTTTTGCCCGCTTCTGAAAGGCGTTTAATATATATATAGTTTAAAAAATATGAAATCAAATTGACCCCATATTTTTCATAGTTTAAATGAAAGAGCACTATACCTCAAACCCTGTATCCATCCTGAAGAATAAACAAAAGACTTGAGGATGAGGCTCGATCAAATAAACTATGAAATGTATGACATCCATTTGGTCTACGAAACCATTTTATTTGCCGATAAGTTCCCCTATTTCAAATTGACCCCATATTTTTCATAGTTTAAATGAAAGAGTATTATACCTCAAAACCTGTATTCATCCTGAAGAATAAACAAAAGACTTGAGGATGAAGCTCAATCAAATAAACTATGAAATATATGACATCTATTTGGTCTACGAAATCATTTTATTTGCCGATAAGTTCCCCTATTTAATATGAAGAATTAATTAAAGCTTATTTTAAGCTGGGTTCGGACAAGCTTCCTATAAGAGCAAGCCCTTATAGTTAATTACATCTTAGATAACCGAAGTCACCTAAGAAAACTCTCAATAAAAATCAAGGGATATTATCTTCAAGGAGTTCAAAACGATATGACTTTTCAATGAGATCGGACGAAGGGTGTGAAAGAGGATTGACTCAAATTTGGAACATTTATTATGGAATCCAAAAGAGGAAGAACTTGGGGATGTCACAGATCCAGAGGAGAACCTCGGTGACTTCCCAATCTATCCTATTGTTCCAAAAATCTAGAAGGGCCCACTGATGGAACTCATATTAAGAGCCCATTTAGTTCAAAAATTCGATAAATTCTAAAATCCCTTTGCTTCTTTTTTCAAACTATCAACATGTCTCTCTCTTCAAAGCTAAACTCATATTAAGAGCCCATTTAATTCTAAAATTTCATAAAATCTTGAAATTTGCTCATAAAAATAATTTTATGTCTTGCAGGTACCCTTATCGAATTCGATAAATTCATACAGAACTGAAAACAGATGTTAACCTGGGCACGAAACATTGCTATCTACAAATTAAGTATCCTCTTTCACCCATTTTTCAGATTCCCGCTCAAACAAAAAATAAAAACTGTAAGTAATTTTAAATAGAAGCAATTACATACAGAGCACCCAGAACATTGCAATTTATAAATCAAGCACCCAATTTCATCCAATTTTCAAATTCCCCCTCAAAAATCAGAGGTAATTAAAATGTCCAGCTAGTCCTACCAAAATAAGTCTACATGCGTTGAAGAAGAGGACTAATATAACTTCTGTAACTTCTTTCTTTTTTAACTATTAGTGCATAGTCAAAAATACTTATTCGACTTCGTAGAATGATAGTGGATTTATGTTGTATTGAGTTTTAAATAAAGTGAGAACAAGAAACAAATCTATGACTAAATAATGTTGTTATATGAATTGAAAATTGAATTAAATTGTAAAAATTGACTCGATTCTTATTCAATTTAGAAAAACTTCACAATATTGCACGAAATTGTAAAGGGGGGTAACATCCAATTTTCATTCATATGCGGTACTTCATGGAAGGGGGATAACCTTTCCATGAAGTATGAATGGGTCTGAGCTTCATATGCAGTACCGATCTAAACATAAAATTACTTAATTTTATTATTAAATAGTGACCCTAGATAATAATATTTTCTTTGATTGCCAACTTGCCCGTCATGTTTGGCATGAAGTTGGGCTTTATTTCGGCATTACTTGGTTTAAATCGAATGGATATTTCGACTTGGAATCTTCCTTACTTGGCATTTTTCCCAATTAAATACTAAATGCAAGATAAAATACAGTTCCTATTTTTAACTAGGAATTATTCATATATTCTCTAAAATTACTTCTGCTAAACAGTAACAATGAGCAAGGGTTAATTAAATAATTTAGCCTAATAAATTTTATTCATAATCCGTGATTTTCGTGATTTCGTGAATCCCGAAATCACGGAGGTTCAGGGTCGGTTTGGGGCAGCTTATAAGTGCGGGCGGTGTTTTCAAAAGCCGCGTTTTCAAAACGCCGCCATACCGTTTGGTTCGCGCTTTTCTCCAGCTTATCCAAAACTGTGTTTGGGTTTTTACACGAAACGCAGGCCGCGAGCCGACCCCTACGGCCGGCCCGCGGGCCGCGTTTCAGGATAAGCAGCTTATCCTGAAACGCACAAGCTGCCCCAAACGGACCCTCAATTTTGTATACACAACTAAAAATAACTTACATATCTAAATCAAAGTTCTCTTTCAGTTAGTAAATCATATGTGTATGAGAACCTACCAAAATAACCTCGGTACAAAATTAAATAGACTTTGAATAAGTCCTCTTAAACCATTAGAGAAAGGTTATTATTGTTCCAATTGGTGGTTGTTGGAGTCTCTCTAGAAACCTCTGATTCTTTTAAGACCTGGTTGTAAAAGAAAGAATACCAATAAAATTAGAACTTTGTGGGTTGTTGAACTTAAATGCTTTATGTATTTGTATAAGTTAGTATCTCTAAAATTAAATAGAGATAAAGCACATTAATTTTATTGGTATCAAAGTATCAGCGTATATTGTTTTGTTTACTCTACACAATATACTCTGATAATTTAGATTAAGATATGTTGAGAGATATATACTTCCTGGCATAGAAATGAGACGCAAAGAACACAAGCAAGCACAAATCGTTTACGTGGTTCGATCCAACTGGATCTACGTCCACGGGAGGGAATCAATCAAATAGTTCATAATACAAAAGAAATAGAGAATACATAGCTTATACATAGAGACGAGCCCTCATCTTCTTTCTGTGGCCAGAGAATACATAGCATATACATAGAGATGAGCCCTCATCTTCCTTTCTGTGGCCTCCCTCTCAAGCGACACCTTGATATAAGGCTACAAGATGCTCTCCTTCTTTCTAGCTCTCTAGCTATTCTCTCCTCCTTTGTGGTAGCTTAAGATCTCTTCCCTTAAGATCTCTTCCATTTAGTTCTCTTCTCTTGCTCTCCTAAGCCTCACACCCTCTCTATTTATAGAAGCAAGAGAGTGGTAGGTGAGCGAAATGTGAACGGTAGATGAGATGTGGTAGGTGAGCGGTACCACATTACAAAAATGTCTTTTTACCTTAGGTCAATAATTGGGGGTCACAATAACAAGATAAATGAACATTAATGCATTTATCTTAATAAATGCACAATATATATCTCCTAAGTGAGATTTATATTGTAATTATAAATAATTATAATTATCAAAAATTGCGTTTTTACTTAGGCTTAGTAATTAACCCGCAGACCATTACTAAATTTAAATGTTTTGATGCAATTATAATTTTTTTATAGTTCGTCCCATTTCCTCAATTGCGTTTCTACTTAGGTTCAAATATACACATAAAATACCTGAGTCCATATAAAACTCGAGATTTATTTTGGGATTCCATAATGAAGAACCTTTTGAATTAACTACATAAGAAACATATGTGTTGAATTGCGTTTCTACTTAGGTTCAGAATATTCAAACCCTTGCTCCCCAGAACCTGCGCCGGAATCCCGCCAAATTCACTCACTAATTGGCCATGGCAGCAAGGGTTTGAGTATGGAATCCCGCCTGGTTTGAGCTGTGTATTTCTAGATGCTTATCTTCTCAAATTTAAAATAGACTTATTTTATCATTATAATTACTATCCTATGAATCATAGATATGATACATTGTATCTATGATTCCTTATATTATGATATAATCATAATATAAAGTATACTCGTTATAACTAGAAAAGGATGTAATAATATAAAATCATATTCAGTTCGATTGTATAAGAGAAGTTATTTATTATTTATTACATGAAATAGACTTATTTTATCATTATAATTACTATCCCATGAATCATAGATAATAAATTCCAAATCGGTCCAAGAAGTAATATAGTTACATTTGTTTAGGGACAATTTAGGTTTTCAAATTTAAATTGAAAATTTCTTATGTAGGACTTGAGTTATGATAATATTTGAGTTCGACTCTCATTAAAATTAGTTTATTTCATATTCAGTTCGATTGTATTATATTATCTAGTTATGATATAACACAAATAGTGATACTCCTTGTTGTACTTCCTTAGTCATAACTGAATATTTGAACTAAATTGTGAGTGAATGTCAATTTCATTCAGTTCGACTCTCATTAAAATAAGTCTATTTCATATTAAGTCTAAAATAAGAAATAGACTTTATAAATTTTTCAGTAACTCCTTTGTCAAGACACTATTAGAGTCCTCTGACTAATAGTGTCTTGACTTATTCTTATATAATATTATCCACTCTTGCCTAATAATTAAGTTTGAACAATATTCATTTAAGGGTACATTCACCAACATGTTGAAGCTCAAGATGAGTCATATCCTTTTGAACACATATATTTCATGTTTAAGGACTAAACCTATATAAAGAGAATATATAAGTAGTAAAACACTAACATACCCTTATATGATAAGGGTATGTTAGTGTTTTATGAGAGTCGACTGTTTAGCATTAAATGAAGGGAAGCACTATGTCAGTGAATATCCAATAATTTGCATTAAGGGTATGTTAGTGTTCAGACTTAATTTACTGTTTAAGTCTAATATTTTGAATAGACTTAAAGAAATATGCTACCAATCTAATTTTAGTACAACTTCATTTTGATATAGATTATAATTTATAGTAATCACAAAATTATATAGACTGTAATTTGAGTAATTTCTAATTACTCAACATTTTTCCCTCCATCTAACGAACAAGTGAGATATAAGTTTAGGTCAATCGAATTACTTCATAATCTTAGGGGGAATACCAAATTAAAAGAATTAGGCATAATGAGTCCTATTCATAATCTTAGGGAGATATGAAACCCTTAGAAATTCTTTTTCATAAGAATTTCTAAGGAACATTTCCCATTAATTTATGTCTATAACCAAATCAATTAAGTCCAGGTGGATGTACTCATTATGCCTTACTTAAGAAATCATCCATACATTTAAATGAATAGGACCCACTAAGATATGACATAAGACCTGGTTGGAACACCTTAAACCTGTATTCCCTAATTTTCTTTCGTAGGGAGATCTCTTATGTATTTTGTATAAGAGGGCATAATGACACTTTTATATCATTATAGTCTTATAAGAAATCATGCTTAAAAACCCGATCACCAAACAAGCTAGAACTCATCTTGAGCTTCAACATGTTGGTTCTAGTTATTTAGACCAAGAGCTGAGGGCTTGAGACCGACCATGTGAGAATACATAAAAGAGTCAAGAGGTGGCTAGAATTTAAATTACAAAATATGCTTTAAATTCAATGGAAGGTTTAGGTTAGGTAGAGAGAAGACCAGAGAGAAAAAAGGGCGTGTGTAGGATCAATTCAAATCTAAAAAATGACAGAAAATGCAAAATTGTTAAGTTCCAAATAACAAAAGACCGAATCCGTTAAGTTTGTCGGCATTTAATCATATAGTGGTTACATTTGTTTTTTATCACGGATTTTACATGTAAACCTGTTGAACCTGTTTCTTTGATTTCATTGTAAGAATGTAAGTGAGGTTTACCTCAAGGATATACGTGACATTCTGATAACCATATCTCTCTTACTCTCGCTCTCTCAAGCAATCCCTCCTGGTTTAAAGTGCATTCGTAAATCTCTGTTGAATCCTCCTAAACAATTATAAGTACATTAAAAGATTAAGTCTTCAGCAAATATGTCTAAAGCATATTTGTAAATATGCTTTAGGACATGATGTGGATAGTGGGATGATTTATTATTTTAACACGTAAATAATAAATCATTATTGCAATTATAGCCATATTAACATGTATGAACTATAATTGAGCTATAAGGTAGTTATTTGGTCAATGTACTCTTCTATTCCTATGCTAAACTTGGAGTGATTGTTTAGGATAATTGAGCAGTTAGGTAGTTGTTGGCTTAGGCGGATTTCTCTCCAAACTTATCATTTAAAAGATACATTTTTGGTTTTTCAAGTGTACTTTATACACTTGAGGAAGAATAGAATTTTATTGTTTATAATTATATTACTTCACTGGTCTATCATTCCTCCAAACTTGAGTATGCTTTATCAAATACTCCTGATAAAGCATACAGGCATGGATTGGTCCTTATTTTATACATATTAAGTAGGATCTGAGAAATCGATCTGTTAGCTATAAACCATACCTTACTGTTTTGGTAAATAAAACCACGAGGCCTAGACCTAATTAACCACATGAAGCCTTACTTACATTAGGCTTCATGTAAGTAAGGTACACAATTTCTTTAATTTAAAAGATACAATTTAGTCTTATGCATAATAAAATAAATATTATAATTTAATAATTAAGTTTTATAGTGACAATTTTCTGCATAAAGAAAAAATACTATTTCAATTTTCTTTAATCAATTATAATGATTAAAGAAACCCATTATAGAAATATTGTGTAAAATGGTAAGAGAAAAGAGAGAAAGAGAGAAGATGAAGGGGGGAGGAAGAGAGAGATAAAGATGTCCCTCCTAATCCCTCCCTCTTTTTCTCTCGCTCCATGCCTCTCTCTCGCTCTCTCTTTCTCCTCACTCACTCTCATATGTAAAATTTCTTACATGAAGTAATATAGTTACATTGGCTAATCCAGTAGGAATACAAAAAAATATTCAAAATAACAACCATGGTTATCTGAATTTATGACATGTAATCATAAATTCAATAAGTGACTCATTTTCAAGTTAATTTTGTTCGAGTTCAATATTCGTATAAGGGTATTATCACTTCTATAATTGGGTACTTTATTAGGATATATTAGTACAATTGATATAACTTATTAAATTTATGAAGAGTTTTATGTCAATCTTCATGGACTCAACTAAGGAATTATCTGCATCTGCAATAGTGTGTACAATTCACTCCTTCAAGAATAAATGATATGTTTACCATCAAACTAGGAAGTTGAAATAATCAAAATAGTGATTATTGTATTTTGATTATTTAAGTTGTACTTCACAAATGTTTAGGGATGATAATATATTCCTAATTATCATCCCTAAATTATGTTGATGTTAATAGCTTATTTTTATTTTTATAAATAAAAAACTATCCAGCTAACTCCTTAAAGGACCGATGCCACTTTTATGTCACAAGAATTGTCGTAATTCTCACTCTTATATGATTTAATATAAGAGTGAGAATAGGAGAGAACCTCTTTTCAATTCTATTTCATGATTTATTATTTAAAAGTAAATTAAGCCTTACCACATGAGGCCTATTTCAACTCTAATTGATACTTAATTAGAATTGATTATAAAGTATCAATAGAAATTAGCTAATAAATAATAAATCATTGAGGTAATATGATAGACCAGTGAAGTAATATTATTTGAGGGAGTTTAGCTTTGAGTTTAGCTTCATTGTCTCTCACTCACTATCTTGATTGCAAATTTCAAGATTTTAAAGTACATGTGTAAACCTTTTATAAATTTATCCTGCTCTCTCAAGCAATCGCTCTCCCTAGACTAGTGGATTAAGCTCAGATCCTACTTAATATGTATGAAATGGTGATATGATTATAAATTTATCGCACCCTCCTAATCCCTCTCTCTTTTTCTCTCGCTCCATGCATCTCTCTCAGCTCCAACAGATAAGATAGGGATAACCATATTAAGTAGGATCTGAGCTTGATTTAGATTCAATATGGATTGAATCTGAAGTTTGAAATGATTTTAAGTCCAATGTAGGTAGGACTTAAGCTTGATTTACATCCAATGTGATTAGACCTAGGGTTGATTTAGAATCAATATTAAACCTAAGATTTGAAATAATCATAAGAAAAATGTTGTTAGGACTAATATTTAAGTAAATTTTAGTTCAATAAAGGTTAAACTTAAAGTCTGAGTTAACTTAGGATTTAGGTTAACTTGAGTTGAACCTAAGAGTTTGTATTGACTTAAGATCGAGTTGTGTTGAACTTAAGGGTTTGAGTTGAGTTAGGTTCAAGTTGGGTTGAACCTAATGGTTTGAGTTGAGTTAGGTTCAAGTTGGGTTTAACCTAAGAGTTTGAGTTGAGTTAGGTTCATATTGGGATGAACCTAAAAGTTTGATTTAACTTAGGTTCAAGTTGGGTTGAACTTAAGGGTTTGAGTAGAGTTATGTTCAAGTTGGGTAGAACCTAAGACTTTGAGTTAATTTAGGTTCAATTTGGGTTGAACCTAAGAGTTTGAACTGAGTTGGGTTCAAGTTGGGTTGAACCTAAAATTTTGGTTTGACTTAGGTTCAAGCCGGATTGAACCTAAGGGTTTGAGTTGAGTTAGGTCTAATGTAGTTAAGACTTAAAGGTTTAGTTAAATCTAATTTAATTTAGATCTAATTATGGTTGAATTTTAATTTTAACATGGGTAAGGTTTAATTAATTTTATTTGGTCTGGTAAAAGCTAGACCTAATTGAGTTTTAAGTTAATTAAGCCTAATGTAAGTAAGGCTTAATCTAGTTAATTAGATCTAATTAGGGTAAGATCTAATTGAGTTTTAGGTTTGATTAAACCTAATGTAAGTAAGGTTTAATGGATACGTCTAATTAGAGTTATACCTAATTGAGATTTAAGTTTGATTAAGGATAATGTAAGTAAGAATTAATGTGGTTAATTAGCTTTAATTAGAGTTAGACTTAATTGAGGTTTGGGTTTGATTAAGTCTAATGTAAGTAAGGCTTAATGTGGTTAATTAGGTCTAATTAGGGTTATACCTAATTAAGGTTTAGGTTTGATTAAGCATAAGGTAAGTAAGGCTTAATGTGATTAATTGGGTCTAATTAAGGTTAGACCCAATTGAGATTTTAATATGATTAAGCCTAATGTAAGTAAGGCTTAATGTGGTTAATTAGGTTGAATTAGGGTTAGACCTAATTGAGGTTTAAAATGATTAAACCTAATGTAAGTAACGCTTAATGTGGTTAAGTTGGCCTAATTAGGGTTAAACCTAATTGAGGTTTAAGTTTGATAAGCCTAATGTAAGGCACAATGTAGTTAATTAGGCTAATTAGGGTTAGACCTAATTGTGATTTCAATTTGAGTAAGCCTAATGTAAGTAAGGCTTCATGTGGTTAATTAGGTCTAATTAGGGTTAGACCAAATTAGGGTTTAAGTTTTATTAAGCCTAATGTAAGTAAGGCTTAATGAGTGTTTTGATGTTAAACATAATGTGATTAAGGTCTAACAGAGTTTAATTAGGTCTAATTGTGGTTTAGACCTAATTAGGTTTATGGTATTAAACCTAATCTGATTATGGTCTAACAAAGTTTAATTAGGTCTAAATATGGTTTAGACCTAATTAGGATTTATGATGAATGAGTTCACTTAGATTGAACCTAAATGTATCTATCTGATTCTAATTAAGTCTAAGTTAACTAGACTTAAATTTCATGTCATTTTAACTTTGAGTCTATGGGGTCAAACTCAATAATTTCGATTCACCCTTTGATCTAGACTGGGACTGAGATGTAAGGATTAGGGTCTGGTCAGCCTTATACATCATTAAAGGCTAATGTCCAAGCTTAAGGAGATTTAGGGTTCAAAATGTAATTTTAAAATTTATAATTTTGACCCTAGAGGCAGAAATGTAATTTTAAATTTTCTAATGGCTAGATATTGTCACCTTAGAGTTTAAATTTGTCTCTCTAAATATTTTAACCTTTTTCAAATTTAATTTCTAATTTCTTAAATTTTTAAATTTTTTTTAAAATAATTATAAAATTTGATAGAAATTATAAAATTGAACATTTAATTACTTAATTTCTATTTAATTTATTTAAATTTGAAAATTTATTTTTTAAAAATTCAACTCATTGAATCACCGCTCAAAATTAGATTAAGCAGGTTGCATGACATTCACAGTCACATATGATAATGCATAAAATAAGATAGTAAATAAATTTTAAAGTAAAATATAGCTCGCAAATGTCTCATGCACAAAATAGTAATGCATTGTGCTATCACGTCCTAATCTTGTAGATCGCCCAATTAAATTTTACCACACATAGAAAAATAATTGGTTTCTAATATCATTTTAAAATTCTTTGTTCGTGAAGAAAAGATTGCTTAAGTGGAATTTACTCAGAAATTAGATGATCAAATTCCGAATAAATTAAGAAAAAAACTATTAATCAAATCCTTCTCAATAAATTAGCCTATATGGGGACAAATGGAGATAATTTTGTGCACTATCAAAAACTGAGTCCCAACTCACATTTAAGTAAATAAAACCACGAGGCCTAGACCAGTTATAAAAATTCACAATATGTTGATGATTGCCGAGACTCATTATCTCATAGGCGAGAAAGAGTTACTAGGTTGTTTAAGTCACAATGTCGACCGGTGGCTTCTGGTTGGTGGTGGTCGAGGGTGATTGGTGGTGATCGATGGTGGTCAGCAGTCGACGATGGTTGGTGGTGGTTGACTGTGACAGTAGTGCTTGATGGCGGTCGGTGATTGTCGACGACGATCGGCAATGGTCGGCGGCGGTCGGCGATGATTGAAGGAGATTGGCGACAGTTTAGCGGTGATCGACGGCAGTTGGCGGGTGTTGATGGTGCCATCAGCGATGACAAGGGTGGTGTTCGACATCAGCTCTTTCTCAAGGATTTAAGGTCTCTCTCAATCCTCCAGCCCCCTCTCATGAGAGGGGTGAGACCTCTATTTATATTGTTCTGGGTGCAATGAATGCAAGAATATAAACAACTTTGATCAGATGCTCTGAAAGTCTTCCTTCAATCAGACATCGTTTGATGGACTTTTGAGTGCTTGAATGATGTCCGAATCAAGCAATCTTGTGCTTGTTGGATTTGTCTTTTCGAGATGCTCGATTGGATTTTAGGCTTGTTATTCAGCGTTTGTTCAACCTTCTAAATATGGCTAAAAAACCTTCAAGTGTGGTTTAATGACTTGATCTGAGCTTGATTTGACTCATATTATATTAAATTTGGAAAATTTGGGTTCTTTTTGTCGAGCTGGTCAATTTGACTGTAAGTTTGCTTAAATTGGCGTTCTATTTGAATTTTTATCTATGTTTAAATATTTCTTACTCAAAAAATCTTCTTGATATCTATGGTATGCATCGAGATTTGAGTTAGATGATGAAGATTTGCTAAAGATGTATCACATATATTAATTTTTTCCATGGTATATATTTTTGTTTGAAAAAAAAAGGCCTACGTACTATCTTGTTTTTACTACCACAAATTAGTACAAAAAGTTCAATATTTAGTGATTTTGTCCATCTTAAAAAATAAAGTTGGTTCTGTCATGCTTGCGGTGTAACTGCAAATGAGAATTTGATAAAAATGAAAAAAATGATTTGAGGTTATATGATTAATTTTATTATTTGATGAAGCATTTGAAAAACAGATGAAGTAGGCGCTAGACATGTAAGTAGCTGTTTTGATCTGATGACGTGATTTAACTTCAGCATTTTTGATAAAACTCCAACTAGTAGACCAAAATACGTCTGAATGTTTAAGATTAGTTCTTGTTCAGGTAATTTTGAAATTAAATAATTAATTAATAATATTTATTTATATCATTTCTATATTAATTTTTATACTATTATATATATATATATATATATATATATATATATATATATATATATATATATATATATATTATAANAGCTCATAGTCAAAACACAACCTAGATATGAGGGCCTCATATTTGGTTTGATTGTTGGTGACCTTAAATTCCATCTACATAGTGTGTGATACAGATGATCACCGTTCAGGCTAGTTTGAGTCCCACACTATTTTAGTTGGATGCTCTGTCGACATGAAGAATCCATGTAGGTCTCTAGATGGTTGTTTGTTACCGGGATCATCAAATTCAGTGAAGTCGACTAAGAAGTCTACCAAGGTTTGGGCTTTGATCATTGTTTTTGGAATATATGATATGTTACATTTGTTGAGTTTCATCATCCATTTAAGAAGTCGGCCAAATATTCCAATTTGGCGAGGACAGTCTTGAGGGGATAGTCAGTGATCACTTTAATCGGGTATTTCTTGTTGTACGACAAAACCCAACTTGTAAAATCATAAGGTTGTGACCATTTCATATGCTATCATACCTTTCTTCTTTTAACCAATTAGGAAACATCATGCCTCCTTTTTGGATCTATTTGTGCTCTTTTATCCATTCATTTATTTTACAAAAGTGTTTTGCTTCTCTATTCTCATATTCTTAAAATTTATCATCAAATTTACATCTCACACATGTCGCCCATTTATCAGCGCGTGCCACCCCTAGAAGGTGTGTTATTTTGACCCACAATTAATGAACTAAGGTAAAAGGGCACTTTTGTAATATGGTATTGCTCACCTACCACATTTCACCTACCGCTCACCTACCGCTCACCTACCTCCCACCTACCCCTCTCTTGCTTCTATAAAAAGAGAGGGTGTGAGGCTTAGGAGAGCAAGGGAAGAAATCTTAAGGGTGTGAGGNCCATTCATCGTTTAGCAAACTATTTATCCGAGTTTTTTTTCATTTTTGAGCTAATTTTTGTAAGGCAATCGAGTGATATGTGACAACTCGAACACTCACCCATCAAGGTATTGTCCTATTTATCTCAGTGGTCTTACAGTTTTGTCCTATTTGTGTTCCTTCTCAGAAGGTCAACTATCTAGAAATGCTCTGGAACGTCCGCACATAACTTTTGAGCTTAAAATGAAATTCCACCATTCTACCAAAGAGCAACTCAATGTTTAAGCATTTGGCTTTAATCTCCTTATGGGGTTTTACATTCTCCTCCATTTAAGCACCTAACAACCTCGTCATTACTCTATACCCATAATCATTCACCAAAAATATAAGATTATAGAGGTGGCCCGTACATACTCAAGAGGTGGCTTGCACCATACAACACTTTTTCCCACCTTGGGTTCAAGTGGTGGCTCCCATGGCGTAGCATTTTAGTATGTATGTCACCTAGTTCCCTTTCTCTGGCTCGTGTAATGCTTTGATGCCATTTGTGATAGATCATGCAAAGCATTGCTCACTTGGTTTAATGGTCTTACGGTTTTACCCTATTGATGTAACTTATCAGGAGGTCAACCATCCCAATAATGCACCAGGACGTGCATACTTTCGAGTTTTTAATGAAATTTCATTGTTACACCAAAAGGTGCTTCGATATTTAAGAGTTTGACTTCAATCTAGTTAAGGGGTTTTAGAATATTATTAAAAGACATTTTTTCGGCTGCTCGACGTTAATTTTAAATTAAGATTTCAAAAGAAAAATTTATGCAATCGTTTGAGTAGTAATAAAAATAAGTTTGTCTTTATTGAACAAAATTATAACCAGTACATAGCTTTTTAAAGGTAAAACAAATTCAAGTCAATCGTTTGAGTAGTAATAAAAATAATTTTGTCTTTATTGAACAAACTTATAACAAGTACATAGCTTTTTAAAGGTAAAACAAATTCAAGTCGTCTATGCTCCATGTGTAAGGCCCTTCCTTCCAGTTATATGTTCATAGTTTGTGGACTTTCTTGGCGACCCGCTTGCTGATAATGAATAGTTTGGTCCATGTTTAAAAGAACTTCCGCTTGGCTTCACATGGCTATGTTGAATTTTTTCAATATGAGATCTCCTTCACTGAAAATTTTATCCCATACATGTTTGTTNCGAACTTCCGCTTGGCTTCACATGGCTATGTTGATTTTTTTCAATATGAGATCACCTTCACTGAAAATTTTATCCCATACATGTTTGTTGAAATACCAGGCAGTTCTTCTCTTGATCACATCTTGCCTGAGGGCAGATTCAACTCACTTTTCCTCTATCACATCAAGAGCGGGCTTCAGTCCTTCATAATTGACATTTTTCCATTCACCCAACCTTTCTCAATTAAACGCTGAAGTGAAGACTACCATATAGTTGTGGTGGTTCACAGGCAATACTGCTTTGACTCTATGTGAAAGAATGAACAAAGTTTGATCGATCTCTATTGAAGTTGGTTTGGATTGCCCGGGGATAGATGGGAGATGGCTAGCTCAACTTCCCTTTGTGCCTCGTCCATTTTTCCTGAGTAAAGTTATTGATCGCTTCAACCTGTTCATTTANTAGTCCTTCATAATTGACATTTTTCCATTCACCCAACCTTTCTCAATTAAACCCTGAAGTGAAGACTACCATATAGTTGTGGTGGTTTATTCCACAGGCAATACTGCTTTGACTCAATGTGAAAGAATGAACAAAGTTTGACGATCTCTATTGACGTTGGTTTGGATTGCCCGGGGATAGATGGGAGATGGCCAGCTCAACTTCCCTTTGTGCCTCGTCCATTTTTCCTGAGTAAAGTTATTGATCGCTTCAACCTGTTCATTTANTCATCTGAAAATTATTCCTGCAACAAAATTTTCTGCAAAAAATTCCTCTGCAAAAAAAACTTTTTTTTAAAAAAAAAAAAAAAAAATATTTTTCCTTAATTAAGGAATTTTACTTAATTAAATTTCTTTAATTAAGTTTTCCTTAATTAANTTTTTTTTTTTTTTTTAAAGAGGAAATTATTTTTCCTTAATTAAGAAATTTTACTTAATTAAATTTCTTTAATTAAGTTTTCCTTAATTAAATGTTTTAATAAACATAATTAAAAACATAAATTTTTTTTTTTATTAACTTTCCTTTCCAATCCACTACAGCAGCCATCAGCTCCAAATTCCTTTCCGCAGCCTTAGGGAATAATGGAGGGGAATATTCCTTTCCTTGCACAGCTGATTCCCAAAAAAAAAAAAAATTGCGCTCCTTTGCCTCCGCTCCTTTCCTGTTCTGTCAGATCGCGATCTTCTCGCTTCCTGCNTGGACAGCGAACATAACAGAATCATCGCTCGATTTTCATCCTCAATACTCACATCAAGCCGTGATAGGTCTGTGATTATTTGATTAAAGCCATTAACATGCTGCGCNAAATTATAACATTACCCCTGTACCATACCGCGGGGCTTTGCCCCCGCACCCCAACCCAAGTAACTTCCCAATTTGGACAGATTTTTCCGCTCCGCCTCGATCCAGCGCCTGTCCCTATATGATATATGAGTCATACCATAACATTAATTATATTTATTTTTAACTAAAAATTTGCTGAAGATCCATCACCATCCCGCCAATCTTATCATTAGTATTACTTCGCTAGTATTTACACTAATCTACCATTTAACACCATTCCATATTTTCCCATATGTCAGGCCTCATTCTCACATAAGCTATAATCAACCCAACCACTATCATACACAATCACCACCACCACCACCACCACCATCATGTCATGCTAGACTATGGAATCTAAGCATGCAAGAACCTTCAGATGAAGATGACCCATCTATTTCATGTACTTATATTAAGCTTATAACTAAGAGCAAATATGATACTCTATATTTATCCTGTAAAATAGATTTCTGTTGAGATCCACAATACATAATTTAGAGAATTTGATATAACATGCTTTTAATTTTTAAGGACCGTAATAATGTATTTGTAATGAGTCTAATTTTATTTATTTTNAGTACTTATATTAAGCTTTTAACTAAGAGCAAATATGATACTCTATATTTATCCTGTAAAATAGATTTCTATTGAGATCCACAATACATAATTTAGAGAACTTGATATAACATGCTTTTAATTTTTAAGGACCGTAATAATGTATTTGTAATGAGTCTAATTTTATTTATTTTATGTTACATAAAAAATTTTGGTGGTTGTCAAAGTATAGAAGTAGAATTAGGCCAATGCTTGAGAAATATGATTGATAATTACATGAATAGGCAAATGTCCTTTTAGATTGGAGATGAAGAATGAGCAAATTCGTGGTGAGCCTGAGGAGGCACTGAGAATTTTTTGTAAGTGAAAAGAAATATATCGAATTTGACCATCTAATTATGGGGGCATCTTAGAGACATAGTTTTGCATGTTAACTATATGAAGAGACTAAAAAATCACTAGCCAAGTGTGTTGTTGTTGCAAGATCTAGATATACCAGTTGATGTGGTATATATATAAATCAAATAGGAGAACGATCGACGAAGTGAAAAATAGAACGAGAAAAATTATACCAGAAAAGAACTACACAGCGGAACACACAGATTTACGTGGTTTGGCAAAAATGCGAACGTCCACGGAGTTGCATAAGATTTTACTAGAGGAATTTACACCAGTCGGTCACTTCGACTTACAAGAAGAATCTCTTACTCTTCGTTGTTATCTATTTTCTTCTTTCTATGTTCTTCTCTCTCTATACCGAGATACACCGAAGAAAATTCTATACCGAGATACACTGAAGAAGACAAACTTACAAGAGAAATAAACCAATTTATCTTCTGCCACAAGCCACCAAGAAGAAACCTAGGGAGAACAATCTTCTTCTTCTTCCTTCTTCTTTCTTATGTCGCAAGGAACTGCTCCTCCTTGCACTTCTCTTCCTCTACCCCAAGGAAACCTTCTTCCATCTCGAGGAAACCGAAGAACTCAAAGCGTGACTTCTAAATTCAAGAAGAGTCATCCGAAGCTTTTATCACGAACAAGAGAGAGCGAAGAGATGCTTAACTTCATAAAAGAGAAAGGCGGGAGTGGTTATTTTTGAAAGTAAACGCCCAAGCATAATAGATCGGGCTCCACCATTTCTAACAATTCTCTCACTTGAAGACCGGTACACAAGCTGCAACATCTCCTTCCTCAAATTGATATCCTCCACTGGCGGTGTCACTTTTTTCTTCAACATGTATCATCCAACTCTACAACTCAAAGCAATGTCTTCACTCCAGAAAACGAACTGAAGTTGTGCACAACTTCAGTTTCTCAAGAGTAACACCCTCAGTTAACATATCAGCAGACTCTACATAGCTTTGCACCTCCAAGATATTTCCTGGGTCACTCATGTTACAACTCCCACTGCATGGGCAATATCCTGCCTCTGCTGAAAGCTTTTTTCAACAAGTTTAGCCTTGTACCTGTTACTGACATCACTCTCAATTTTCACCTGGTACACCCACTTGTTGTGCAATGCCTTCTTTCCGGGTGGAAGTTTTGCTAGCTCCCACTTGCCTTAACTTTCATCTTGCAAGATTTCTTCATAGCTCTGTGGTTCTTCAACATCTGTCTGTAGAACAATAGGAATGGGTGTCCCGAACCCACTTTCCTCTTCACTTCCATCACCGCCCTGCATTGTGGCCTCTGGTAGATTTCCTAACATATTCGAAGTCCCTGAATTCAACATCAAGTCTTCAATGTAACTATGAACTGCCAAAAATAGTGCATCCTGTGATAATTCAAATATCACATTTAAACTATCATTCTCTATATTCTTAGGATTTTTGCAGTTCTTCTTTATGTGGTCAGCCTTGCCACAATTCAAAAAGTTGCATGCTTACTAAACATTGATTTTGATCTCCCTATACTTGAGTTCATGTCATGTCATCTTCCTCTGAAATCAACATTCGGTGTCGAACTCGAACCCGAGACCTCGCCAGAATCTTTCATGCGAACTTCCTCAGCCAAAATCAAATCATGATTATCATCATATTTCAGTTTAGATTTACCTGCAGAACTGCTAACTGCTATTCTCATGGCTTTCCAACTATCTGACAATGAAGCCAATAAGAACAATGCACATATCTCATCA
This sequence comes from Phalaenopsis hybrid cultivar, assembly GCA_002079205.1. Classification (NCBI taxonomy): domain Eukaryota; kingdom Viridiplantae; phylum Streptophyta; class Magnoliopsida; order Asparagales; family Orchidaceae; genus Phalaenopsis; species Phalaenopsis hybrid cultivar. Next base: position 55,062 of record JXCR01135456.1, read on the forward strand.
TCAAAATCAATTTCCACAGATGACAATTGATTTGTGATAGTATTAAAAACATTCAGGTGTTGAATAACATAAATACCTCCCGTCATCTTCAAATTGAATAACTTCTTCATCAAGTGCACCTTGTTATTCGCCAATAGCTTTTCATACATACCTGATAAGGCTCTCATGAGATTTGCAGTCGTTATTTCCTTGACGGCGATGTGTGCAACAGAGCTCGATAGGGTTAATCGAATAACCCCCAAAACTTGTCGATCCAACAAATTCCATTTAGCCTCATCCATCCTTTCAGGTCTTTTCCCCAATACCAGAAGATGAAGTTTCTTCCCATAGAGGTAGTCCTCTATCTACATCCTCCAGTAACCAAAATCCGTGTCATCAAACTTCTTGATCCCTGAAACATTAATTTCATCTGCAACAATCATTCTTCCTCAGATTCAAAATCACGCTCTGATACCAGTTGTTGTTGTTGCGAGATCTAGATATACTAGTTGATGTGTTATATATATAAATCAAACAGGAGAACGATCGACGAAGTGAAAAATAGAACGACAAAATCACACCATAAAAGAACTACAAAGCAAAACGCACAGATTTACGTAGTTCGGCAAATTGTCTACGTCCACAAAGTTGCAGAGGATTTTACTACTTGAGGAATTTACACCAGTCGATCACCTCAACTTACAAGAGGAATCTCTCACTCTTTTTTGCTCTCTCTTTTCTTCTCTCTCTGTTATTCTCTCTCTATACCGAGAGACACCGAAGAAAACTCTACACCGAGATATACCGAAGAAAACAAACTTACAGGAGAAATAAACCCAATTTCTCTTCTGCCAAAAGCCACCAAGAAGAAGTCTAGGGAGAACAATCTTCTTCTTCTTCTTCTTCTTTCTTCTGCTGCAAGGAACTGCTCCTCCTTGCACTTCTCTTCCTCTGCCCCAAGGAAACCTTCCTCTATCCCGAGAAAACCGAAGAAGAACTCAAAGCGTGACCTCTAAACCCAAGGAGAGTCATCCGTAGCTTTTATCACGAACAGGAGGGAGCGAAGAGATGTTTCACTTCACAAAAGAGAAAAACTGGAGTGATTATTTGTGAAGAGGTGTGACTCTCTAAAGTAAACTAACCGCCCAGGCATAGTAGACCGGGCTCCACCGTTTCTAACAATGTGTACCTTTAAAATTTGTAATTACTATTCACTAGTTTTAGAAGTATATTTATGGAGTAATATTCGAAAGAGATTCGACATTCGTGCAACAACAAAGTATAACACGTCAACTCTAGAAGGACCATTAGTTGGTAGAAGCTAGATTACAACGAGCCTATGTAATCATACAAACATTTTTGAATTATTACCTATTCAAAATTATAATCTCTCTTAATTGCATCTTGACATTTCATTGGACGATGTTATAAAGCTAAGGCCAAAAAAGAGTCAAATATTTGTAGGCTAAGGAAGTTCGAGTTGGCAATCTAATTAGTCAAAGCCTATTATATGGAGACAAGATTTTGGAGAAAATAAAAGTATGAATGTAAGGGTTAAATGGGTAAGGATTGACTCATGATGCACCACATTCTTGCTTTTGAGATGGAGTTCATTCCGTCATTGTGCTGGTCAAAACGTAGGCGATTGAAGTTGCCGAAGAAATGGAAACAAACTAGAAACACTACAACACAAACGACAGAGGAAACATCAATAAAAAGAGAATTGAAGGAAGAGGAAAAGGATGAAGAGTTGAAAGAAGCGTATGTTTTCTTATGTAGGTCTTCTTATATTTAACAAATATTTATAGTATTTTATCTCATTAAATTGCAATGATAATGATGTATATGTTTTTTTGTTTAGTTCGGTATGTCTACTATAAAATTATGGTCAAATTTTACATTTATTAAGTCATTTTGATACTGAGAAAATTATAACATTTTTTATGTAGGTGCTATTGTTGTAAGAAATGCAAAGAAGCAACGTATATAATATTTTTTTTCGAACATAGGTCTTTGATGGATTTTTGGCTTATTTTCTACTACAAAGATTGATATTAAGCACGACAATAGAATGGGCAGCCCCATAAAATTTTCAATTAGATATAATCTTTGCTAGTAAATGTCACCAAGACTTTCAAATGACTTGTCCATTTGAAATCCGCCAGAAGAGTACTAAAACAATTTCTTGAGCATTCCAACTTTCTGAATATATATATATATATATACAAGGTTTCTAATAGTTAGTTCTATTGTTTTATTGATATTTTTTTCCCTTGTGGTGGATAAGGCTGTAATCGAGCCTGAGTCAAGACGTGAAAGCCATTTTTTGGACTTGCCTCGGATGAATTATAAGTTTTTCATATTCAGTTCGAGTCTGATAGAAATTTTAAGAGCATGTTAATACTTGGCTTTGCTTAAAAATTTTTATTTCCATACTTGATTTGTATTTGGTTTTCTTATATTAATTGAAAAGTTAAAAATTTGAATGAGTATTTAGTTTTTTATATAAAATTAAAATTTTAGTTTTTTCACTTTATTTTTTATATAAAACTAGTAAACAAGTTACAAATTTGAATCACTACTTGATGTTTTGAATTACTATTTGAAGTNTTTATTGATTTTTTTTTTCCTTGTGGTGGATAAGGCTGTAATCTAGCCTGAGTTAAGATGTGAAAGCCATTTTTTGGACTTGCCTTCGATGAATTATAAGTTTTTCATATTCAATTCGAGTCTGATAGAAATTTTAAGAGCATGTTAATACTTGGCTTTGCTTAAAAATTTTTATTTCCATACTTGATTTGTATTTGGTTTTCTTATATTAATTGAAAAGTTAAAAATTTGAATGAGTATTTAGCTTTTTATATAAAATTAAAATTTTAGTTTTTTCACTTTACTTTTTATATAAAACTAGTAAACAAGTTACAAATTTGAATCACTACTTGATGTTTTGAATTACTATTTGAAGTACCTTTAAATGGAAAAATGACAAGAATCAAAGAAATATTAATTATAGGTTAATTTTAATTAAAAATTAAAAAAAAAATCATATGAAGGGACAATTTTATCATCTGTTTCATGTGACAACACATATTGCCATATGACACAATGATTTTATCAATTTTGCTAATTTTTTTTTAATTTGTCAAAATTTAAAATAAAATATATTTATTTTTTTTAATTTGTCCTTATATTTCCCCCATTTGTTAATTTTTATTCTTTATTTTACATTTTTTTTAAGAATTTCTCCCACTTCTTATAAAGATATGCAAGTTTACTCCTTTAAATCATATAAAGAATGACATTTATCAAATAAGACATTGTATTATATTACATATACATAATGAATCGATTAATCTCGTTTATTTCTTCATTGCAATGACTCAGCTATCCATACTTCATACTGAGTCAACAAATGTAAATAAATATTGAAGCTTTAATGAAGTTCTCAAAGATATATAACGGTACTACAATGACTTAATTATTTTTATTTCAATGATTCGTTAGAACTCCATTCCAATTCAATTTCTATATTTGAATCAGATATAATCAAAATTATTAAATATATCAAAATATCAAGAATAATATATTTACTAACGTGTCGTTTAATGTTTCACTTCCACTAGGAGTTAGAAAATTTGTTTGTAGATTTTTCTACATTAAGCTAGTATATGAAAAGTTTCTCTTTCACCTTTTTTATATTCTCCACATATATATTTATTTTATGAAGCATGTTGTTCATTTTGGACTAACAAAGGTAGCCGTTAAGCAGCACTTTAAATTGCTGGTATTGGAGAGAATATTAAATATGGAATTCACATGCATGACGATTCCATGTACAACAATTTTATATAATATTGTACACATAAGTACAATAAAATACAATAATGTTGCACAGAAAGTCCGCATATATGCAGATTCCATATATAATAATTGTACCTATAATTGAGGACATCTATAGTTATTTTTGAATTATATTATGATTTAAACACATTATATGAGAACAGATTAATTTCATAATCACCATACACCTTTCCTAATTCGGATATATACTTATCACATTCATTTAAACACCTCCAAGTTGCCACCATGTGTCCCTTAACATGAATTGGAAAACTGACCAACTAGCAAAATTCCATATTTATTAAATTTACATGGAAATCGCTAAAAAAAACAAAAAGAAATGAAACATCGAACATCAAGGAAAAACAGTAGCTGGATTAGCTAATACAGTAAGTGGCACCTTCCTGTGGCTCACCATCCTAAACTTCTCACTCATATCCATTTCCTCGCTGTTCATCCCGTCCGGCAGCTCCCATTCAAATTTATACAAAAGATTGGCAAGCGCAAGCTTAATCACCGCCACACCAAGCCCCATGCCCGGACAAATCCTTCGTCCAGCACCAAATGGAATGAACTCAAAGTTAGTCCCCTTGAAGTCAACATCAGCCTTCTTCTCGAACCGCTCCGGTCGAAATTCCTCAGAATCCTCGCCCCAATATTTTGGCTCCCTTGCGACGGCCCAAGCGTTGACAAAAACTCTTGTTTTTGCTGGAATANTTTGAAGTCAACATCAGCCTTCTTCTCGAACCGCTCCGGTCGAAATTCCTCAGAGTCCTCGCCCCAATATTTTGGCTCCCTTGCGACGGCCCAAGCGTTGACAAAAACTCTTGTTTTTGCAGGAATATGATAGTTATAGATCTTCGTGTCTTTGGTGCATTCACGTGGGAGAAGTAATGGGCCGGGAGGATGAAGCCGGAGGGTCTCTTTAACTACATTGTGTAGATATGGGAGGTGTTGAAGTTCAGCTTCTTCAACCTTTCCTTTTTCTTTGACTACTTGCCGGACCTCGTCTTGCACCTTGCGCATGAATTTAGGGTTCTTAAGCAACTCGGCCATAGCCCACTCCATGATCATTGCGGATGGATCAGTACCCGCTAAAAAGAAGTTCTGCAAATATGCAAACAACAGCAAATATGTAAAAATTAGATTTTTGAATGATCATTTCAGAAGAATGTTTGTTCTTTATATTTATAGTTTGTGGTTGAAAAAGCCATGCCTTTTAAAACATCTAAATTTATAGAATAAAATATTAAAAAGTTCATTAACTGAGCAAAAAATAAATTTTTGTATAAAATAGTTAAGAGGAGACTGACCATGAGAATTGCTTTGATGGTGTCCCTGGTGAGCATGAACCCTACAGCATCATTCACCTTCTCTTGGCTTTTCAGAAGAATGTCAAGGAAGCAATCATCAGCAATAATATTTTCTCCTACAATACTATTCTCATTCTTCTGACCTCTTAACTTCATCCTTTCCTCTATCTCTTGTTCGAAGACCCGATCCATAGCCCGAAACTTCTTCTCCATTCCTCCTCGCCTGCCTGAGAGCCGATCCAACCAAGCCAGAGAAGGGAAAAAATCACCAACGCATAACTCCGAAGTGAGGGCGACTATCTCCATGATCATCTCATGGTGCTGACTCCTCCCACAGTCTTCAGCCACGACCGATATCCGCTTACCAAACACAAGCCTGTATATCATATTGTTGAGGAGGCAGAGCATCATGGTGCTCAAGTTGAACGCATTTCCGCTGGCTGACGCCTTGGATATGGTCTTAATCAGAACTCCAACTTCTTCTTCACGAATGGCTTTGAATGACTGGTAAATGAGAAATGGAAGATGGATTTTTTGTTATTAAGGAAAAAAAAAGAAAATAATTACAAATAAAGATAATCTATGCCCTAGGGGTGTAAGTGAGTCAAGTCGATTATGAGCTAATAAGTTAAGTTCAAGATAGTCCCGACTCAACTCGTGAGCTTGTAAGGGTATTCATTTTAAAAAATATTAATATAAAATATACTCAAAATATAATAAATTTTAGGTATTTATCATTAATATATTAATAATACTTAAAAATAAATATATTATATTTTATATTAAAAGATTTCTTTTTATTTCTCTTCTTATTATTCATTATATATGTCATTTTATTATAACATTATTTTAAATTTATTTAATTTTTTATTTTTTATAATAAACAAGACGATTGATGAGCTGATTCGAATTTTTAGACTTAAACTCGAATTCAAATTCGATAAAATTATTTAAGCTCAAGCTCTAATTAAAAATAGCTCAAACTCGACGCATTTATACTTTTAATGATGCATAAAAATTGTATATTTATTTAAAATAACCTCTTAATAATGAGAAATCGGGCCCTATATGAAAGAAAGAGAAAGAAAGAAGTTAGTTATGACCTCCACTCTGGAGGCGCTGAAGACCTCAGTGTTAGCAAACCGCCTAATGCAGCGCCAGTGATCATCGTGAGGGGAGAACGCGATGTCGAGACCGCCGTAGGAAAAGCGGTGGGTAGTTTCAAAGGGCGGGCGGCTACAGAAGACAATATCCTGCCTCTTGAGGATCTCGGCGGCGGCGTCCGGCGAGGAGACGATCAAGGTGGGGGCTTGACCGAGCTTGAAGTAGACGAGGGGGCCATACTTTTCGGATATTCGTCGAAAGATTACGTGAGGGAGATGGCCGACGAGCTGGTGGAGATTGCCGATGAAGGGTAGTGGCCGTGGACCCGGAGGAACTCTCCGGCGAAGATTCAATAACTTCTGTTGTCTATAAAGAGTGGCCTGTATTGTGAAGAGGAGGACAAGGAGGAAGAAGGGAATCAATAGCAGCATCTTTACTAGTCGATCAGATGCTCTACTATTCCCAACTTTTTCCTTGAAGTTTGGATTTTGCTCAATCTGGTGAGATTTTACAGGTATATATAGTCGGCCGGCCCCCACTTTGCTGTTTTCTTTCTTATTTATATCGGACAGACGACAAGGAAGAATCTAGCCATGCTATTCTAGAGATCCGTAAAGAATAATCATGATTTCATGGCTTCATTGGGTATGTTGGAATAAAATATTATTTAGAAGAATTTTACAGCCATACTTCGCAATACTTATCTAACACACCTAATGTTTAATATTTACATTTATAATGAACATTTCACGCTTAAAAAGTTTGGGCTTATTATCACTTTTTTTCTCCTTTTTATTATTCATTATTATTTTTGTTTTAATTAAAAAAAAACAAATTTCCTTTGTGTATTATTTTTTATTTTTTTATTTTTTTTATTTTTAAAATTAAATAAAGCTAATTTTAAAAATTTTCAAAATGTCTAAAAGTTATTTTGAATATTTTTAATAATAACTAAGCATGTTAAATCATAAAAAAAAATATTTTTTTCAGGTACAAGAAATGAAAAAAGTTTAAAAAAAAACATTAAAAATGATTTCAAACAACTCTCGTTCACTGATGGTCACGATCTACATAAAATAGCTATNATCACTTTTTTTCTCCTTTTTATTATTTATTATTATTTTTGTTTTAATTTAAAAAATAAATTTTCTTTGTGTATTATTTTTTATTTTTTTATTTTTTTTATTTTTAAAAATAAATAAAGCTAATTTTAAAAATTTTCAAAATGTCTAAAAGTTATTTTGAATATTTTTAATAATAACTAAGCATGTTATATCATAAAAAAAAATATTTTTTTCAGGTACAAGAAATGAAAAAAAATTAAAAAAAAAACATTAAAAATGATTTCAAACAACTCTCGTTCACTGATGGTCACGATCTACATAAAATAGCTATTTCAACCATCATGATTCCCACCGTTGTATAACAAACTTGTCTATACATAAACGGCTTTGTAATCTACAATAAATATATGTCAAATAGAATACAACTGTTATTTTGCTTAATATAATTTTCAGGCAAAGTAACTTCTTAATACAATTCGACAAATTGTCTTTGCTTCATGGTAAAAGAGCCTTTTAGAATTTATTCTTTATTTACTATCTTGTCCGCTTATCCAATTGTCAAGCCAGCATCACGAACACTTCCTCCATTCCTACCACCCTCCCCATCCCTCCAACTCAGATGTTTCTTCTCTCCAATATGAAAACAATAGCCTCAAACAACTTGCCATGGACAATTTCCTAATTTGGAGTGCGAACCTTCTCAAACTTTTCAAGACAAATGGATTTGATAGTTTCTTGACAATACCATATCATTGTCTTATTCAATATCCACAAGACAACGATGGTAATCCTTCTCTAAATGTTGATTATGTTGCCTGAAAATTGGTTCATCAAAATCTCGCCGTAACCTTAGACTCGACCATCTTTTAAAAACGCATTGGGCTGTCACCTTACAAATAGCATTGCTCGTCTATTATCATTTGACCACCATCATCATTCTATGTACCACTATTAATGGACCATTATCATCTAATTGCCACCATTCCATATCATCACCACTTGAATCGGTATCACTCTTTTAACATCATGCAATAATTATCTTACATCAGGAAAAAATAAATTTAAAATAATTAAATGAAAAAAAATTAAATTAAAGTGATCTAAAATTATTGCAGGGTATGAATAGACTTAATAACTCACTAATATCTTATTTATATTTATAATAATACCTAATATATATAATTTTATATAAATTCTAGTTTGAGCAATGACTATTGATAGAATTAACACCTCACTAATAGAAAAATTAGTCAATATATCTTTGGCACTACAAATTTTTGGGACAGTTAGGAATAAAATAAAAATTTGACTTAGAGAAGTGCAAGCATTCAATATTATTAAAAATTGAGCTTAATTAGATATAGAGGTTCATGCTTATAAAGGGAAAAAAAAGTTAGGAGCATATTAGAACAAGCTCGAGATTAAACTCAAATTAAAAATTGATACCGATAAACCTTTCTGATAAGTAAATGGATCAGAAGCATCATTAAATGTTCCTTAAAATTTTGTATTTAGAGAGATAATAATGGAATTAAAAATTAAGTGAGTAGATAATCAAACTTCGTATGTGAAGTAATAATTTCATGATAGTCAGACCTAACATAAGTTATTTAAAATGGATTATATAGATCTAGTATCATTAATAATTAAATTGGGATATTAGAAATTATCTATAAAAATTCTACCCAAACGACAGACATGTGCACTTCGAATTATATATTTGCTAAATTATTAGAAAGCACTGAAATCCTTAAACCAAAATTTATCCTAATCTTTTTTCAAATTCTAATTATAGTTTTCAAAATTATTTGAGGAAAAGTAATAGGTAAGTCAGGGGGTATTTGATGTGTATCTAATGTGCATAATATTATTATGTTATTTTAATATTTTTTGGCTCATTTTTATGATTTTTCATGGTATTTGTGATTGTATATGCAATGTACTAAGTGCCTAGGCGCCAGTCCTGGGTAGCCACGTGCCTGGATCCAAAGAACCGGGTGCCTAGTGCCCGCCTTGGGTGTTAGACGCCTAAATCTAGTGGCACATGCACCCAAGAACTCATAAGCATGGGATTTCAATTCAANTAATAATAATTACAAATAAATATAATCTATGCCCCAGGGGTATAAGTGAGTCAAGTCGATTATGAGCTAATAAGTTAAGTTCAAGAGAGTCCCGACTCAACTTATGAGCTTGTAAGGGGACTCGTTTTAAAAAATATTAATATAAAGTATATTCAAAATATAATAAATTTTAGGAATTTATCATTAATATATTAATAATACTTAAAAAATAAATATATTATATTTTATATTAAAAGATTTCTTTTTATTTTTCTTCTTATTCATTATATATGTCATTTTATTATAACATTATTTTAAATTTATTTAATTTTTTTATTTTTTATAATAAACAAGACGATTGATGAGATGATTGATGAGCTGATTCGTATTTTTAGATTTAAACTCGAATTTGATAAAATTATTTAAGCTCAAGCTCTAATTAAAAATAGCTCAAATTTGACGCATTTCTACTTTTAATGACGCATAAAAATTGTATATTTATTTAAAATAACCTCTTAATAATGAGAAATCGGGCCCTGCATAAAAAAAAGAGGAAGAGAAAGGAAGAAGTTAGTTATGACCTCCACTCTAGAGGCGCTGAAGACCTCAGTGTTAGCAAACCGCCTAATGCAGCGCCAGTGATCATCGTGAGGGGAGAACGCGATGTCGAGACCGCCGTATGAAAAGNGTCAGCTTCTTCAACCTTTCCTTTTTCTTTGACTACTTGCCGGACCTCGTCCTGCACCTTGCGCATGGATTTAGGGTTCTTAAGCAACTCGGCCATAGCCCACTCCATGACCATTGCGGATGGATCAGTACCCGCTAAAAAGAAATTCTGCAAATATGCAAACAACAGTAAATATGTAAAAATTAGATTTTTGAATGATCATTTCAGAAGAATGTTTGATCTTTATATTTATAGCTTGTGGTTGAAAAAGCCATGCCTTTTAAAACATCTAAATTTATAGAATAAAATATTAAAAAGTTCATTAACTGAGCAAAAAATAATTTTTTTTGTATAAAATAGTTAAGAGGAGACTGACCATGAGAATTGCTTTGATGGTGNACATTGCTCGTCTATTATCATTTGACCACCATCATCATTCTATGTACCACTATTAATAGACCATTATCATCCAATTGCCACTATTTCATATCATCACCACTTGAATCGGTATCACTCTTTTAACATCATCCAATAATTATCTTACATCAAGAAAAAATAAATTTAAAATAATTAAATAAATAAAATTGTTTAAAAAATAAAAAAAGAATTCAAAAGTTCGATAAATTAAATTTTGTTTAATCAATCTATTGATGATTATATTGGAATTTATTTAGATTAACAAACTATTGATAATTTGATAATTATAAATTATCAAACTCTTGATAATTCTATAATTANTAAACTTGTTTAAAAAATAAAAAAATATTAAAAAGTTCGATAAATTAAATTTTGTTTAATCAATCTATTGATGATTATATTGGAGTTTATTTAGATTAACAAACTATTGATAATTTGATAATTATAAATTATCAAACTCTTGATAATTCTATAATTATCTTTACAGTATTTTAACGGCTACTGTAAAGATCCCCAATCCTATTATTCCTTTTTTTAATTTCGGTAAAATACAACACTACAATCACTGCCATATTTAAGCTATCATATATTATGTAACTTATTTTTGGACAAAATATATGTTAGGATTTCTTCAGAACACTTTTCCCAAACTTCAAAGCTTCAGACTGATTCTTTTCATCTGACTGCCGAAGAATAGAAAAAAAGGGCTTCAGATTTTACTTAAAGTTTCTTTTTTAGTTTTTTAATATAAATATTATTTTTTCCTTAGAGCTGTGGAGCAATGGATTAGCATCTCAGCATTGCACGATAATTCAACACACATTCAGAAAAAATAAAGCAATCAATAGTGACACGAGAAAATTTTATGTAGAAAACCCGAAAAATAAAAAAAATTATGNTTTTTATTTCTTCACAACACTTTTCCCAAACTTCAAAGCTTCAGACTGATTCTTTTCATTTGACTGCCGAAGAATAGAAAAAAAGGGCTTCAGATTTTATTTAAAGTTTCTTTTTTTAGTTTTTTAATATAAATATTATTTTTTTCTTAGAGCGATGAGGTGGAGCAATGGATTATCATCTCAGCATTGCACGAAAATTCAGCACACACTCGGAAAAAATAAAGCAATCAATAGTGACACGAGAAAATTTTATGTAGAAAACCCGAAAAATAAAAAAAATTACCGGATCCGAGCCAGTTGTAAAAATTTAATATCAGTTGCCCCTCTATTTTCGGACAATTAAGTTTTCTTCGTCTGAAAATATTAAATTTGAAGCATTTTATATTTTATATTTCATGTATATGTATGTATGTATGTGTATGTATGTATATATATGTATGTATGTATATGTATGTATGTATGTACGTATGTATGTATATATATGTATGTATGTATGTACGTACGTATGTATATGTAGGTACGTACGTATGTATATATATGTATGTATGTATGTACGTATGTACATACATACATATACATGTATGTATGTACGTATGTACATACATACATATGCATGTATATATATGTATGTACATACATATATATATATATATATATATATATATGTATGTATATCTATATATATATATGTATGTATATATATATATGTATGTATGTATATATATATATATATGTATGTATGTATATANGTTATATTGGTGCTATTGGATTTCTTTCAAATATTTTTTTGGGAGGAAAAAGAGTTCAAATTTTTTGTAATGTTACTTATTATTGAGTTGTATGTAGGTTTACTCTTAAATAGTTTATTTTTTTATTTTAATTAATTTATTACTTTAATTTTTAAACTAATCACTCAAAAGGCAAAATGGTCAATAACTNTATTTTAATTAATTTATTACTTTAATTTTTAAACTAATCACTCAAAAGGCAAAATGGTCAATAACTGATTGTGCAATTACAATTATTGGTATAAAGCTTTTAATTCTTATACTTAATAGCTAGTTTTTCGTGATATGACCAATATGATATAAAGCAAATATTAAAAATGCCAAAACTCTAATATGCATTTTAAGGAATTGTAATAATGACTTATAATTATATTAGAAGATAAAAATAATGCCACTAGAAATAAAAACCACACAGTTATCATACGCATTCATGCATAGACAACCTCTTCAAAGAAAATTAAACCAAAATTAACTAAAATGGATTAAAGATTAGTTTTGATGAATTATGCACTTTTAAATTCAACCAAATGGATGAAGTTTTATTTTTAATTTTCTTTTAAGACTTATTTTTAGCAAATTCTTTAAAATTTGATGTCAAATAGCTTGTTAAGAGGTTCATTCTATGAATTTGTTATGTCATTAAACTGCAAACTAAACATAAATTTAATATTAAAGTGGTTAACCATCATAGTNCCTACACAGCCAGGTAAACACTAAGTGCAAAAATAGTCACGTTTTCCTAATCAAGAATGAGAAGGCTATATTCTAGCATAATTTGTCCAAAAAGCCATATGACCATCCATTCTGTGATTGCTTGATATGTTTATTTTTTGTATATCATGTTGGTGCTGGAACCTGCAAGTTCATTAATTCGATAATCAATTGTAAATTTCTGTGTTAGGAACATAATTTCAAATGAATGATTTGTGGTGATTGATACGCAATGCATATTCTTGATGTTATTTTAATCAGGGATTTTATATAGTTTCTTACCTCTTTTTAAATCACCAAATTTCTAATGATCTGACCTACTTAACATATAATTTGTATCCTGAATCATACGACATTTCAGCATTGCTTTATCTTCTTCAGTAGTATGAATGACAATCTTTATTCCGTTTGCATTTTCGAACTTATTTTGTGTACGTTTATTATCAGAGCTGATTTCTTACAAGTACTTACAAACTGAGTTGGCATTTCCGATCTGTCAAGTATTATGGCCTTCCTCTATCAGCCTTCATTGCCATTTCAAAATCTTCTTATGCTCTCCATTTCCGATTGCATGTGTCCATGTTAAGAATTATTTTTCCATCATGTTTTTAATTATCTCAAGTATGATCCTTTGCATCTTGCTCCAATCTTTTTCCTTGTGGTTTCTGCATCATGAGCTTTTTTAAGGACCATTTTATTTTAAGTTAGAAGTTACATCTCTTACCATTGTGGTTTTTTGGCCACAAGCAACATGAAGTTATAATTATTTTTTTTTCTTTTGCCCTTTTCTTTGCAGTAACTAGTGAGATTTCTCTTTTCTTCTTCTCATAAGACGGAAGTTTGAACTCTTATCCTGTTATAAGTGAGTACTGCTTCCAGCTACCAAACTCCTAAGACCTTGTTATTGCCATCATCACAACAATATCAAGCAGACATTTTATTTCCATTGCAACCTTAAAAGGCCTCCCGAAGTTGTTATATGGTTGCTTTCTGTAGCCATTTTTTTAATAGTTGTAGGATGACGTACTGATTCTCACTTTATAGAAATATGTTCATTATTAGAATTGTTTTCCAGTTTTTCCAAGGTTTTCATTTCCAACTTAAACCATTTTATTTTGGTTTTTGTAGATGTTAGACTAATCTAGACCAGTCCAATTTGTGCTATTTTCCAAGATTTTTGCATAGTTTCTTCTTGTTTATTGTCTTGATACCATGCAGTACCATGTGCAGGTGATGAACTCTGGTGAGCTATTCTAGGCAAATTTTGGACTAATTTATTTCTGCTAATTAGGTTTCAGAAATGAAAGGCGTGTCCATTTTTGAGTGTTTCATATATGAAATGGTATTTTCTCCATGTAAGTAGTCTTCCTGTCCTTGAGGCTGTTGTGGGTTACTATGCACTATGAAGATTTTAACATGGAGAACAAAGTGNCCATTTTTGAGTGTTTCATATATGAAATGGTATTTTCTCCATGTACGTAGTCTTCCTGTCCTTGAGGCTGTTGTGGGTTACTATGCACTATGAAGATTTTAACATGGAGAACAAAGTGGGTGGCAATGGTAGGTCGCTTTGGAAGTTTTAAATAGAGTGAAGGACTGGGAAAGGAATGTCCTTCGAGAATGGTAGGAAGTAGCCTGCAGTATCATGATAGAGGAGGTGTGAAGAGAGCAGAGGGTTTTTGGCTATAGTTTTGAATATGTTTGATATTCACATTTGTCTGATCATTTATAAATACGATTAAGTTTTAGATCATCATACTGTGAAATCAGGTATAAAATTAGTGATGCTTTATAATTTTAAGATGCTTACTTTTAGTAACCGGGATATTGAATACATCTTTTGTTGCATATTGGTAAATGGATTGCCAAGAAGCCAGTAGCAAAAACATTAATATGATATCTACTTAACTTGATAAAATAAATCTTATTTTTTTAAAATATAAATNATATTCACATTTGTCTGATCATTTATAATTACGATTAAGTTTTAGATCATCATACTGTGAAATCAGGTATAAAATTAGTGATGCTTACTTTTAGTAACCGGGATATTGAATACATATTTTGTTGCATATTGGTAAATGGATTGCCAAGAATCCAGTAGCAAAAACATTAATATGATATCTACTTAACTTGATAAAATAAATCTTATTTTTTTAAAATATAAATTAAGCGTTATTTTATTGCTGTACTTAATAGAATTTTAAGGCGGGAACTTCCTGAACATTCATAGTTGCAGAATTCAAATGCATGACAGAATCGACTGTGCTGATTGAGAATATTGGCTTGTTAGTAGCTTTTTGCTACATTCTTGTGCCATTTCCTATCATGTTTTATGTTCTTCACTGGAGACATTCTATCGAGTTTTCCACGTAAGACAAATTTGTTAAACACTGATAGGGATCACATGAAACGATAAATCCTCTGTTNGAATATTGGCTTTTTAATAGCTTTTTGCTACATTCTTGTGCCATTTCCTACATGTTTTATTTTCTTTACTGGAGACACTATATTGAGTTTTCCACGTAAGACAAATTTGTTAAACACTGATAGGATCACATGAAACGATGAATCCTCTGTTTGGATTAACATGGTACATTTATGCATTCTTTACTGGATTTCAAATGGTGAACTAAGAGCCCGTTTGGGGCAGCTTATAAGTGCGGGCAGATTTCTCAATTAACAAGATTAACCCTGCCATTGCCTTTTTTATGTTCTAAATATCAACTATTCTATCTACCTGCAGATTCTTACAAACCTCTGCTTATGGAAGTTCTTTTTGTTGATTATTTATTCCTAAAGATGGTATAAATTAATATTATTCCATGGATCCCAAGAAATCAGATGTATGAGAAGATGAGAAAACCTATACTCTATCTTCCGTTTGAAGGAGGAAAATGGCTGCACAAGAAGTTGTAGGGAAATTATGTCCTTTTTTCTTAGTTTATTTATTTATTTTTTTTTTATTTTTGAAAATAGGAAGTTGGGACGGAATGTTTAGGATTCTGCTTAATTTCCTTGTTACTATTTTATTTGCTCATTTACTATCAATATTCAACTGGACATGACATGGTCCTTATGAAGTTGTCTCATGTAAATCTCTATGCATTTGAGGTTTTTTCCCCCAAAAAGTCAATGCAGGCAACTGCATCTCCTTCAGCTTAGCTTCCCTGTCTCATCTGTTTACTTCTATTTTATTCAATATTCTTTAAGCTAAACATAACTTGAAGGATGAGTTGAACTCTGTACATTATGTATTGCAGGGAAGCAGATGAATCCCGCTTGCGTGAAGTTTGTGAGAGCTTTCTCGGCCCTCCTACAGGAATGCTTGAAACTGCATCCTCTGATACANGTCTTTCAGCTTAGCTTCCCTGTCTCATCTGTTTACTTCTATTTTATTCAATATTCTTTAAGCTAAACATAACTTGAAGGTGAGTTGAACTCTGTACATTATGTTGCTATTGCAGGGAAGCAGATGAATCTCGCTTGCGTGAAGTTTGTGAGAGCTTTCTCGGCCCTCCTACAGGAATGCTTGAAACTGCATCCTCTGATACAAAGACATGGGATCCTAGTGTTCTAGTAAGCCCCCCACAGCGAGTCCATCACCTGCCTTATATTTTTCTCTCATACACTCATCACACCCATTAACAGAAATACAAAAAAAAAAAAAAAAAAAACTTGTATCGGAATATTATGATAAAAATATTTCCAAGGATTAGCCTGCAAACTATATTTTTTTTAGAAGAGTGTGATGCATATATAATTAATTAAGATTTGCATTACACCTATCTTGAGGTATATCCAATAAATTTGAAACACTTTTTGATGAAGAATTTGATCAAGATATCTTGATTCAATTTTGCTTTTTTTAAGGTTTTCTGCATAAACAGTAGCACATGAAATGTCAAACAAGAATCTGGATGAATTTAGTTCTGTGAGACTTGAATGTTTAATTTCTGTTTCCACAGGGAATGAAGAAGCAGAAACTTCTACGGGAAGACATTCTTCCAGCCATGGCATNTTTTTTTTAAGGTTTTCTGCATAAACAGTAGCACACGAAATGTCAAACAAGAATCTGGATGAATTTAGTTCTGTGAGACTTTTTGATGAAGAATTTAATTTCTGTTTCCACAGGGAATGAAGAAGCAGAAACTTCTACGGGAAGACATTCTTCCAGCCATGGCATCAAATCGAAAAGTCCAGCGACTGCTAAATGAGTTCATGGATCTCTTATCCGAGTACGACACTCTCGATGCTAACCCTGACCAAATGGACTTCGTCCCCACGACAAAAGATGCCAGTTTATGAGTCTAGATTATTTCTTAAATATAGAGTTTAAAATCAGCCTTTTTCAACAATGAGTAANTCGAAAGATGCCAGTTTATGAGTCTAGATTATTTCTTAAATATAGAGTTTAAAATCACCCTTTTTCAACAATGAGTAACCCATGTTCTTATGTAGAGTATGCATAGTAATATAGAGCTAAGCCATTAATTTTTGTTCCTTTCCCGACATGAGATTCCTCAACACAAAATGAGATTTCTCATAACACCTTAATGTTCATGTAACAGCTGTTTGTCCAAAAGACCAATTCCTTCTTTTTTTTTTTGTATGAATAGGAAAAATCTGTAGAGATAGTCTCAAATGAAAGCAAAGGCTGTCATGCCTTTTTTTCTCTACTCGATGTGAATTTGTTCCATTGTAGTTATGATTGGACCTGCTGATTGTCCAGTTGAAAATG
Source organism: Phalaenopsis hybrid cultivar (assembly GCA_002079205.1). Lineage (NCBI taxonomy): Eukaryota > Viridiplantae > Streptophyta > Magnoliopsida > Asparagales > Orchidaceae > Phalaenopsis > Phalaenopsis hybrid cultivar. The sequence continues at coordinate 72,648 of JXCR01135456.1, forward strand.
TTGTATATTTTAACCACATTGTTGCTATTCTATGTGCTTCGAGCAAGCCTGAACTCATTTTGTTTTCCTTATATGGCTGGTCGGATTCAAGCATGCGGTGATGAGCTTTCCTTAACGCTTGGATCTTACTTTGTAAAAGATGGAGCTTTCTCAATGCAATTATGAGTCCAAATCATGAATGATATGGTNTATTGAGTTTTGTTGTCATATGAAGTCATCCTCCATTCACTTGTAGCTTGTTCAGAATCCTTTGTCATGATGGTTTCAGTTTTAGAGTTTATGTTTGAAATTGTGATAATTGTTTGGTTTCAAGGCTTGCTGTAGGGTTCCTCCTAAACACATGACCTACTGTTCTCAACCTCAGAGGTTTTTGTAGGTATACTAAATTATGCATAAGTGAAAAATGTTGTAAGATAAAGTAAAAGAAAAATGCAATAAAAAAAGTGATAGTACGTACTTGCCGCCTCTGACGTTTTTGCTAAAAAGTTAGCATTGTAAACATAACATTCAATTATTTAGAAAAACCCGAGAAACGCAAGCATGTGCAACAAGTTAAATAACACATATAGAAGATTGAGGCTAAGTGTAAGAATTTTAAGTTGTGGAGTGGACTCTGAATCAGAACCAAAGCTCTAACGATTTCTCGAGGGACATCCGTATGCGGTTATCAGCATCATGTATGTGAGATCTAACATAATAGAAAAAGTTACCCACAAAGAAATCAAAAGATCGTAACCCGGTCTATGTGACTGACCTACGAACTTACAAAAAGTAACACCCAATAATTCTAAATTTGTCATATAAGTAATGTATAATTTTCATTTAATAGCCAAACAAAGACTTTATCGAAAAAAGAAATGTTATGTTTTAGGTACCTACATAGTTTATGAGCGAGTCACACTGTCGGGCTGGAGCTACCAACATCCCATGAGAGTAAAAGGTAACTCTTTACTAAATGATAAAGAATAGTAATGCAATTCATTGAACCTTCTACAGTCATTGTGTTATGATATACAATACTTCCCACACACCTAAACACTTTTCTTATCGTCACTCGTGCCACCAAAACCTCAAACTTACACCAGACCGATGATCCATATGTGGCCATATTTTAAATATTCTCAATTTCTTAAAAGGTTTTGAGCACTGTATTTATGACCCATACCCTTGAGCATTGGGTATTACTGAAGGTTAAGTCGCTACGAGATAACTTTCATTAACAAGTTTTAATTCAAAGGGACCTCAAATAATATCTAGGTATGTCTTTATGTTTTGAGGATGATTTTCTCAAAAAAATCATAATAAACCCAAATTTTCTATGAAATATCCAAAATTTTGTAGGGGCGTTCAGAGGGTGACCTTGAACAACTTTAGAATCTCTTGGACTATTTTAAGTTCATTTGGCCTTACTATATTGTTAAGTCGGCCATGTTAAATTAGGAGTAATATTATTATACCTTAAATTGTGATCAATGTAAGTTTTTTGATGTCTTAGTCAAGTCATGAGTAAGGAAGATGGTCAACCTTTAAATTGTGATCAATGTAAGTTTTTTGATGTCTTAGTCAAGTCATGAGTAAGGAAGATGGTCAACCTTTAATGTATTAAGAATAATGCAGGTAAACACCCTTGAGGGAGTGTTCATAGTCAATTAAGGAACTCTACGCCCTCAACCCCGACCCCCACACCCCCCAAATATTGGGCTTGAGCTTGTAATGTTTTAAAGTGTTTCATCATGACTGATATTTTCTTCTTTAACTATTCCTCAAATGATATTAAATTAAACTTAACTCAATACCAAGCTCATAAGGGTTAAGGGTAAACTTGTAATTGTTTTTTTGGAAAGTTTAGTAAAGTGTGTTTAATCTTTAATAAAATAATTAAATTTTATTTGACCATTGGTTGGGGGTTCAAAGCAATGGTTTATTGATATTAAAACTCATAAACCTCACTCTTAGGTCACTCAAATCTTCATCTCTTCCTATATATAACAATTCAAGTATTTGTAATTTTACCTTTTTTAGAAAATATCATGAGTGGGTTGTTACCCTGTTTGCCTATTTATGTTTCAATCACCTAAATGAATTCATCATCATGATCTAATGCCCTTCCTCTTAGGCTTAATCTAAAACTTTGTTAAATTGGGGTGTAAAATTTTTAAAATTATCATTATGCCCTCAGGATTTGTAACATTTTTTATTAAATGGCCATGAAATCTCATTAAACTCTTACTCACGGGCTAATTAAAATATTAGAGGTGGAACTATATTTTTCTGAATTTCAATTATTTTTTAAACTATTTAAACCCATATTTATGAATTTTAAGTATAATTAACTCAATCACCCAAAATATGTCCTCTAACCTTAGAAAACTTTTATGATATTAATTAAAGTCAGAGGATCAATCAGAACCATTTTCATAATTTTCTTAATTATATTTTAATTGTTATAAATTTTAATAAATTTTTAATAAAAAAATAAATAGAAAAATAAATTTTTTTTATTTTGAAACTCACATTTTTTTCTTTAGTCTCTCTAACCTCAGTGAACTCACCAAACTTTATTTTGTATTTTTCTGACCTATACTTTATTTTTTATAATTAATTATGTCAATAGTATGTAAAAATATAAAAATATATATTTAGGTATTCAAAATACACTTTTGTCTTTAAACTTTTATGAGGACTTCTTAAGGTTATTGTCTTTAATCAGAGAAAATTTTGTGATGTTTTGATTTATATTCATATTTTTATAATTTTTTATGATTTCAAGTAGAAAAATACTTAGAAAATATAGTTTTTAAATTTTAAATTTAGTTATTATTTTTATCAGGTGTCACTGACCTTACTTAACTTATCAAACTTTATATTATATATATATTTTTTATTTTTAACTTATTTTTTATAATTATTTTGATAAAATAGAGGTGAATATTATATAGAATTAGGACTTTAAGACTAAAGGTGTTCTCTGACTTTGGAAAAATGAGAAAACATTCCTAGGCTCATGGGGAATACACCCTAAAAATTTCAAGTCATTGTGATTAGTATTTAATTTTTTATGTTTTAGTTAAGGTTTAAGATATTTAATTAATTAAGAAATAAATATTAGGCAAATATTTTTAATTTTTGGTTCATTAAATTCTCCTATGATCACCAAAAACGGGTATTTTTCTCATTTTATGTGATTTTTCTATGTCAAGATATGATTTTTGTAAGCTGTATTTAATTTAATATATTTAATTAAATAAAAAATTATCCTATTTATTCACTTAATGAAGTGGTATCTGACTCGATATAGACAACTTCAAAACTCAGTGCAGCACCTTCCAATTGGTTCGCGCTTTCCACATATTTGCATACTCGGACCGCAGTCCGCCCCTTTTCATACGCACGCCCGCGGTTTCAAACTGATTTGCGTCTATTATAAATACACAAGAGTAGGCGGCATCCATTCATCATCCTAATGAATAATAGCTCGAGGACCATCCACACTCTAGAGCTAAGATCTCAGTCGATANATCCACTACATCTAATTTGGGTGGACTTTGCATCTAAGGAATGTATTGTGGTGTATTAATTTCCTATATTTTTTCCTTATTTAATTCTCTCGCTCGCCTACAATCCCACCATCTTTAAGTTTGCGAATAAGAGTTCCGCCTACTGCCTCACCTTTGCGAATAAAAAAGATACCGCCCGCCTCTTGTTTCGTTGAATCAAGAAGAAGAAAAATTACGTGAGGGCTCTTGAGGATTGGCTGTCTATACCTACTCAAGCCTTCACCTTTCTTCGTTCGGGATGGAGCATAACAACTCTCCCCTGTTTTGTTTCTTTTTCGGTTGTTGCTCTCAGGTAGAGAGAGAGATTTTTTTTTTTTTGTAATCGTCGAGACGATCGACGACATGTAATACTTCAGTAATAAAATCCTCTGCAACTCCAGTGGAGGTAGACAATTTGCTGAACCACGTAAACTCGTGTATTCTGTTTTTCTCTATTTGTGAATTTTCTCATTCCAATGTTTCGCTTTATTGTCGTTGTTTTCCACAACATTTTATACCGGCCAAGTTTAATGGACCAAACTAACCTTGTCGACCTGAAATCAGCTAAGTTTAGCCATTATAGCTAGAAGATAATCGAACGATAAGCCCACACTTGTAAAATATAAAAAATACCCAAGTACTAACCCATTCTAAATGAGGTAAAAAAGTAATATCAAGGGGAAACATTGTATGAAGAATGGACACAATTGAACATTTTTTCGGTTCATTATTATCCATCCCTCTCTGCCCCTCTCCTTCTTTCTCTCTCTATCTTTGTCTCATTATATACCCTCTATTTTTTGGGTGTTTTAGGGACAATCTCGAATTCAACAATATATATTTACCTTTCTAATATCAAAACTTTTATATTAATTTATATAATATTTTAGTGTTATAATCATATCAAAGCATGCACATAAAAAGATGTGTTTACTTTAAAAAAATTGATGTTATATGAGTAAATCTCAAAACTTAGATATTAAATATGCAAATATATAAATATAAAATGTGTAATATGCATATAAACTTTCTAGAAGCAAGATAGTGGTAATTTAAAAGGGACAACTGTAAGCAAATCGTTATATTCCTCTCTTCCAAGGGTTGACTTGAGATAAATGTAGATGTTATAAAATTAATTGTTAAATTATTATGAAAAACTATCTTTAAAAGTTATTATAAACATTAAGTTTTTCTTTTCTTACAAAAAAAAACATATATTAATTTTTTTTATAATTATCTTTTATGATGTAAAATTTTAAAAAAAATGCAACATTTACATATAAACCACCCGAAATTTTCTATTTACAAATCAACCACCCTCTTTCATGCATTTTTCAAATTCCCACTCAAATATCGAAATTAATCGAATAACCCCTGCCCTTAATTTTCTTTTTTAACAAATTCTGCAGATGTAAATACATTGATTTTATATTTCAAAAAAGTCACCTAGTTATTAATTTATAAATACCAATATTTTGGGTGATTTATAAGTAATTACCCAAAAAATTAAAATTGATACGCCACNGTTTTAATGGATGTAAGCTCCACTTGCATAAAATCTATGATGCTGCCCTTTCTATATGGCAAGGTTGTGAGACTTAATATTCCAACCATCTTAGGTAAAAAAATAAGTCCAATCTTAATTAAATTTAAACCTTCGAATGGTTATTAGAAGCTCTACTCCTAACTAAATATGGGTTATCCAATGAATGCAAGCTCCAATTTTAACCCAGGTGAGGTTAATAACAAAGCTATCAAAAGCTAATCCAATTAAAATTATGCAAACATGTTTCCTTGCCTTTAGAGTAAGGTTGCAAGCCATCAGATTTTAATCAATTTTTCTCTGAGAGAGGGAGGACGTAGGTGGTTTGAGAGTGTTATCTTTCTCTCTCTCTCTAAGATTTGAGCATACACAAAGAAAATTATGGAACCCTACATCTTATTCAGATTCAACATAAACCCTTTGAAGCTCACAAATGACCTGTAAAATATTGAACTTTATATATATTTACTATAANCAGTGACTTCCCAAGCTATCCTATAGTTTGGGTTGTCTTCAATTTTTGTGAGAAGATATTAACTGTTTCATCATGCCAATAATTATTATTCTATAGGGCTTATATTTGTATGACACAATCATACAAATAACCTGAAAGATAGGAGGGTTTACATCACAATCTGTGACAACCTCAGAACCTAAGGCGAGTTAAGACTTAGACTGCACAACATAATTGTGCAAAAGCCTAAAGATAAAGTTGAGGATTTATGTCGCACTAGGCGGACAACCTTGAAGCCCTATGAGTTATATTGTTTAAGTCTAAGAAAAGATTTGTTGTAGTAGATTCTCGTTCTATTGTAGATTCATTTTCTCTCTCGAAGTTGTTCTTTTGTGCATCCTTGTTGTGCTTCCCACGGTGTTGGATCAAAGCTCCTTAGCGAAGTAGTAACCCTAAAGTCTAAGGTTTAAAGGTTTAAATGACAAGTTTCAGTTAAATCATTATGGGGGAGGGGGGTTAAAGCTGATTAGAGCGACACCGGTTAAGGTCACACGGCTCCCTCATTCCGGTACCACTATTTTCTTTTGAATTTACTTAGCTTAAACGAGTTGTAACATGCTTAAGTTCGAATGTGTTTTCCTTTATGATGGGGGTTTGAATATTTAAGTGAATTTAATTCATCGTAGGGTTCGCATAATCCCTTAAAAGTCTATTAGTATTATANCAGCGAAGTAGTAACCCTAAAGTCTAAGGTTTAAAGGTTTAAATGGCAAGTTTCAGTTAAATCATTATGGGGGAGGGGGGTTAAAGCTGATTAGAGCGACACCGGTTAAGGTCACACGACTCCCTCATTCCGGTTCCACTATTTTCTTTTGAATTTACTTAGTTTAAACGAGTTGTAACATGCTTAAGTTCGAATGTGTTTTCGTTTATGATGGCGGTTTGAATATTTAAGTGAATTTAATTCATCGTAGGGTTCGCATAATCCCTTAAAAGTCTATTAGTATTATAATCATGAACCGATACTTCATTAATTTATTGATTCACCATTCATACAATAGATTCTTGAGGTCTTTTATATTTTCTAATCCTCCTAAAAGTTCTCTTTAGTTCTAAGTCGTAGGGTATGCAACTCCTAAACTACGCTTTAAATTCTAAAGACTTAACTAATATAATGGATATTAAGCACGTCAAACACTCAAAAATATTTTTTTTTGGATTTNTTCTAAGTCGTAGGGTATGCAACTCCTAAACTACGCTTTTAATTCTAAAGACTTAACTAATATAATGGATATTAAGCACGTCAAACACTCAAAAATATTTTTTTTTGGATTTTCTCTTTTAAATAGCACACAATACTTAAAACATGCTATATAATAACACTACAATTTTCAAATCTAAGTCTTATAGATTCAACTAAAATTCTCCTATAGTTATTTTACCATCGTTTCTGGTAATGCTGCAAGAAACTTGATCCACCCCAGCGATTATCACAATAGTGTAAGCCCTATTAATGACACCAGCAACTTGATCCGCTCCCTAGCAAATAAATTGAGTTCTTAAAATTAAATATTATTACCCATTAGGGTTTCTCACACAAGTATATATATCGTTTCAGTAATATAGGGTTCTATTGAGTCTGAATTTTTTATCCCATTGGGAAGGAGGTAACGAGTCCTTTAAGTGAAGTTCTAGTCTATTACACTAAGGTCTTAGTTTGAATGAAAATTAAAATAACTTTTCTAACCATTACTCCTAAACTATAACACTAAGTTTAAAGTTAAACCTAACTATATCAATTGATTTGATGAATATTACCTTTCTCTTGTGATTGCCTGNCTTGAATGAAAATTAAAATAACTTTTCTAACCATTACTCCTAAACTATAGCACTAAGTTTAAAGTTAAACCTAACTATATCAATTGATTTGATGAATATTACCTTTCTCTTGTGATTGCCTGAGTGGAATGTAGGATTGAATACCAAGAATTTCTTATATGGCTAGTGACAAATAATAGCTTATATCTTGTTTACCCTCTTTCGAGTGCATAAAGAATTTTAATTTAACCTAGTAAGTGTTTATGCCTGTCACCCTAGAAAACCCCAAGTTATACCCATTAAAACCTAACTCCCTATCTATTCGCATGTCCATTTGGACTACTTCACCATAACCCATCGAACAATGTCATATCCCTAGTTGTTTATGTCATAGATCTTCTGAGACTATATGGGTTAAAAACAAGTTTTAACAATTTATATTGTTATTGCAAAAAGTATATGAAGAATAGAAGTAATGATCATCACATTAGTATTAAAATCCAACTCTAAAGCATTTAATACATCCCACACATTCAACTTATTCATCACAAGAGAGGGGTAAAGGTAATTCACTCACNAATAGAAGTAATGATCATCACATTAGTATTAAAATCCAATTCTAAAGCATTTAATACATCCCACACATTCAACTTATTCATCACAAGAGAGGGGTAAAGGTAATTCACTCACAAAGCATGTTTAACACAACATAAAACTTTGTTAAATTAAAGAAAGTCGACCAAATATGTGTTTACAACAGAGACAAGTCAAGAAAAAGCACAATACTTAATTTTTTCTCTTTGAAAAGGACTTGTAAATCCCTCCAACAAAGCCTTCTACTATTCCTTACAATGTTGATACAAATCCCCTCTCCAATCTCTCAAGAAAAGGTAAAATTTTACAATCCCTACTCCTATCTACGACCTCTTGACNGTTGTAAATCCCTCCAACAAAGCCTTCTACTATTCCTTACAATGCTGATACAAATCCCCTACATAATGCACTCAAATCCCCTCTCCAATCTCTCAAGAAAAGGTAAAATTTTACAATCCCTACTCCTATCTACGACCTCTTGACATTCTTGGAGAAATCCAGAACTTTAAAATGCCAAAATTTTCTTTCTCCAACTCTCACCATGTGTCAAATCACTTCTGAAATAGTGCTGAAACTGACTTGAACAGTTATGGCTTCTAAGCTCTTAGTCTGCAACGCCCAGTCTGTGGCTTCTCGATTTGCTAGGAGGAGACTGACACCTAGGCGCCACTAGGCCACAGAGTAGAGTGCCTTGGTGCCCAGGTTTGTCTCATAGGCGCCAAAGTGCTGGAATTACCCNCGTCAAATCACTTCTGAAATAGTGCTGAAACTGACTTGAACAGTTATGGCTCCTAAGCTCTTAGTTTGCAACGCCCAGTCTGTGGCTTCTCGATTTGCTGGGAGGAGACTGACACCTAGGCACCACTAGGCCACAGAGTAGAGTGCCTTGGTGCCCAGGTTTGTCTCATAGGCGCCAAAGTGCTGGAATTACCCCAGTGCTTCATTTTGCCTCCATTTCGCTTCATTTCAGCTCTAATCCATAAAATGCTAATCGGAAGGATAAGAATATTACCTTAAAATTGATCTAGTCACTCAAATGAAGAAAACCTTTCAAATTTATGGGTCTACAAAGTGAGGAATATTCCCTTACCTTTAAAGAGTAAGATAAGTTTTACTTTATTCTAAGATATGGTATCCCTATGATGGAAATTTCTCATAGTTAATTACCTGAGAATACTCTCGATTAAAGTATCAGCTTATGTTGTGCATGATTATTTAGTAAGAGTAGAGTTTGATGTTTNATTCATTTCAGCTCAAATCCATAAAATGCTACTCTAAAGGATAAGAATATTACCTTAAAATTGATCTAGTCACTCAAATGAAGAAAACCTTTAAAATTTATGGGTCTACAAAGTGAGGAATATTCCCTTACCTTTAAAGAGTAAGATAAGTTTTATTTTATTCTAAGATATGGTATCCCTATGATGGAAATTTCTCATAGTTAATTATATGAGAATACTCTCGATTAAAGTATCAGCTTATGTTGTGCATGATTATTTAGTAAGAGTAGAGTTTGATGTTTAAGGACTTAGATTGATAGATTCAATTTTAGAAAGAATTGAGTGAAATTGAATTGTATGAACTTACAGTTCAATGATAATGTATCACGAAAGGATTAAAAAAAAAGTTAGCTAACTCAGAGAATAAATCCTATCCTTGGGATTGGAAATTGATGAGTTTGTTGGAAAATGTTTAATTTAAGATTTTGAAAAGTTATACTTCAATTGGATTTATTATTTTTTTTGGGTTGATTGTTGGTTGAAAAGAGTTTGACTTGGATGCTTCACTTGAGCTGAAATTTTGAGTTGGTCGGATCTATTTTCATTTGAAGTTTTGTTTTGTGGTAATTTATTTTTGATTGAATAGAATTTGTTTTAGGTTATTAATTTTTTTTGTTTGAAGCATATTTAAAATGTATATGAAGTTTGCTTGAAGCTGTTTGATTTGGTTTGAAGGTGTTTGAGTTTGTTTGTTTATTTACTGGTTTAAAATTAGTGTCACTTAAATTTTANGTTTGTTTGAAGCATATTTAAAATGTATATGAAGTTTGCTTGAAGCTGCTTGATTTGGTTTGAAGGTGTTTGAGTTTGTTTGTTTATTTACTGGTTTAAAATTAGTGTCACTTAAATTTTATTTAGACTTTTTATATTTTATTAAGGTTTGTCAAAATTTGAGTTGCAAAGTATTTTTTAAAATTTTCTCATACTAAAAGATGATAGATTTAAAGAAAGATTTAGTCAAGAAACCACGTTGCCTGCTTGGCTTTCTGAAGCTGATATCGGCTACTACGCGACCAAATTCAACAAGAACGGCTTCACCAGTAGAATTAATTACCATCGTAACATAGACAAGAACTGAGAGCTCACTGCTCCATGGGATGATATTTGGATAAAAGTTTCAACGAAGTTCATCGTCAGCGATCTCGATTTAGCCTATTGTTGTGTCGTTTTTGGAGGATGTTGTTGTGATGGAAGGGGCTGAAGAAATCTCGAACTATATTCTTGACTTCATACAGAAGTTTTAATCCGTTCTTCGATGGATTAATGATGTTATTTCTGCTCCGCTTTTTCCTTTTAAANGGAATTAATTACCATCGTAACATAGACAAGAACTGAGAGCTCACTGCTCCATGGGATGATATTCGGATAAAAGTTTCAACGAAGTTCATCGTCAGCGATCTCGATTTAGCCTATTGTTGTGAAGGAATGGAGGATTACATTCACAAGGGTGAGTTCAAAAGAGATGTGTCGTTTTTGGAGGATGTTGTTGTGATGGAAGGGGCTGAAGAAATCTCAAACTATATTCTTGATTTCATACAGAAGTTTTAATCCGTTCTTCGATGGATTAATGATGTTATTTCTGCTCCGCTTTTTCCTTTTAAAGTTTAAATAATCTCTCATGTGATTGATCACACCACAAATATGATATTATGTAACGTAATATTGTCTGATGTTAAGATGTAATACTTTCTACTGAATAAATTCTATTTTTTAATATATATATATATATATAGGTACATACCTCAAAAGAATGAACCACACCAAATAATCTAGATTTAGATTCAAATGAGAGAGTGTTTAATTGTTGTGGGTCTCTACTGCATGCCAAAAAAATCAAGATAAAGNCATACTTCAAATTATGAAGTTGTAATTAATATTTAGAATATTATTTAAAAAGTGAAATCATGCCCTCTTGCAAAAAAATTATTAGCAAGTGGATAATTTAAATTAGCTACTGATCAAAAGCAATGACCTAAATAAGAGTATGTCCTTAAACAACAGTTTGTTTCATTTTACTTAGAGTGTTTTTCCCTTAAGCTTTGTGTCGGTCGATTTTTCATTTTAAAAATAAATTTAATTTAATATGTACTAATTTTGCTTTTGAAAATAGTATCTTAATTTTAAAAACATGAGACTGAATGTATCTCATTCATATATCAATNGAACAATAGTTTGTTTCATTTTACTTAGAGTGTTTTTCCCTTAAGCTTTGTGTCGGTTGATTTTTCATTTTAAAAATAAATTTAATTTAATATGTATATAATTTTGCTTTTGAAAATAGTATCTTAATTTTAAAAACATGAGACTGAATGTATCTCATTCATATATCAATTTAGATAGTTGTGCACAATACTACAAGTAATACACTATCCCAAGAGATAAGTATATTGCTTGTTAGTAGACTCAACTATTTAAACTAAGAAATTTATGACATCTGTTTAGTCTGTGAATTTTGTGACCGACAATTCCCCTATCTAATATAAAGGTTAGATAGAGTATATATTATGTGGGTTCCTAATTCCCTATAAAGATAATCCTTTATAGTTAATTATATCTTAAATAAGCGAAGTCATTTAAGAAAACCATAGATAATGATTAGATGCTTCGTCTTCAAGAATTCAAAGTTAAGTTTTCACGATTGGACACGAGAAATTCAAGCGGGAAGGACTCAAGTAGAAACATTTATTTTGGAGACCAAAGGAGCGAGAAGTGAGGGATGTCACAGACTTTAAAGCTAACCTCAATGACTTCTCAAACTATCCTATTGTTTGACTTTATATTTTGAGAATGATGTTATTTGAATNAAAACATTTATTTTGGAGATCAAAGGAGCGAGAAGTGAGGGATGTCACAGACTTTGAAGCTAACCTCAATGACTTCTCAAACTATCCTATTGTTTGACTTTATATTTTGAGAATGATGTTATTTGAATATTTAGCTTACATTTGCATGACATAGTCATACAAATAGCCTAGGAAGATAAAAAGATTTCTGTCGTACCGAATGAACAAGCTCAGAATCCTAAAAGGGTTAGGGTTTATATTGCTAAACATGATTGTACAAAGACCTAAAGATAAAGTGATGATTCACACCGTGATAAACGAACAACCTCAAAATCCTAGGGATTTATGTTATTTAAAACTATGGAAAGGGTTTTGCTGAGGTAGATCTGCTTCACGATTGAGTTTTGTTGTCATATGAAGTCATCCTCCATTCACTTGTAGCTTGTTCATAATCCTTTGTCATGATGGTTTCAGTTTTAGAGTTTATGTTTGAAATTGTGATAATTGTTTGGTTTCAGGGCTTGCTGTAGGGTTCCTCCTAAACACGTGACCTACTGTTCTCAACCTCAGAGGTTTTTGTAGGTATACTATAAATACACAAGAGTAGGCGACATCCATTCATCATCCTAATGAATAATAGCTCGAGGACCATCCACACTCTAGAGCTAAGATCTCAGTCGATACTTAACCAAATTCAATGAGATTTGTTCCTAGAGCTTTTCCTCGATGAGAAGAACTCATCTATACAGCTGGGTGAGCATGGATTGTTGAGTCGCTTCTCAAAAGCACAAACTAAGGCAAAATTAAGGATTTATACATTTGTCCAAGAGGTGAAGCCTTAATTGGATTGGTTGAGAAGCTTCTTCTTGACACCCCGAACTTCCTCGAAATGTTGATTTGCTCTGTGGTTCGGTCTAGATATGACCTAGACCAAATGAAGGATGGGGTTTGGTCTAGCACTAGGTTAGAGGCCTCAAAAGAGGGGGATTTTGATTGGGAAAGTGCTATTGAGTTGTGAGGAAGCTTTTGGAAGTATCAATTTGGAGTTTTTGTCAGATTAATTTCTAGACCGAAAAAGTCTTGGATTTGACCTTTAAAGTTAGGGTTTTTTGGTCGGTTTGGAAGATTAAGATTAATGAGGATGTACTTCATGTTAGCGTAGGAATGGTTTGGAGTGATTTTGGCAGGGTTTTTGCACTTGCCTCATTTGGGCGTGGAGTGGTCAATTTATATGCTCAGCAATGGAGGAGGGGTAAGACTCCAATTGACTGGNCCTTGGATTTGACCTTTAAAGTTAGGGTTTTTTGGTCGGTTTGGAGGATTAAGATTAATGAGGATGTACTTCGTGTTAGCGTAGGAATGGTTTGGAGTGATTTTGGCAGGGTTTTTGCACTCGCCTCATTTGGGCGTGGAGTGGTCAATTTATATGCTCAGCAATGGAGGAGGGGTAAGACTCCAATTGACTGGTCAAAAGGTTATTTATGTGGAGAGGAGATCGTGGCTAAGGCCCAATGGAGGTGAGCTAAGCAGGATGGGTGAAATTTGGGGATTTAGCTTAAGAGGTGGCGCTCGGGTTCAACTCCACTGTCGATCATGGTGGCAGGGGAAGCCTTGGTTGGTCACCATCTTGCTGAGGGAGCTCAGGGGTAGAGAGTTGTAAAGCTAATAGGGATGTATCATGGGTACATTTGTTTGATCAAAACAGAAAGGGGTTTATGCTAGGTTTGGGTTTGAATATGGGTAGGCTCATAGAAAGGGGTTTTGGTGACTCCCCATGGTGGCTTGACCTGGTGGTGATCAGTTGAATTAGTNGATTTGTTTGATCAAAACAGAAAGGGGTTTATGCTAGGTTTGGGTTTGAATATTGGTAGGCTCATAGAAAGGGGTTTTGGTGACTCCCCATGGTGGCTTGACCTGGTGGTGATCAGTTGAATTAGTGTGGTCAAGTCTTTATCCAAGAGATAAGAGTTAAATCATGGGTTAGAGTGAATCATGAGAAGGGTTAAGCACCTTGGCGAAATCAGTAAAGGACCTCCTCCTTTTGCCACTTAAGGAATGGTGACATGTCATTATCAGCGGGGAAAAGTGTGCGTGTCTACGTCTTTAAATTTAATATAATATACATATAAATATAAATTTCATAAAAATAGTGTTTTAATTTTGAAAAAAAGTAATATTTTAATTTTTGAAAATACAATACCGAACTGATCTCATATAGACAATAGTTTAAATAATAGAGCAAAACACCGCAAACAATATATCTACTTCGAAGGATAGATACACTACTTGATGGTGGTGTTCGATTTAATAAACTAAAGATTTTATAACATCTGTTTGGTCTGCGAACCATTTTTTTATATGTTGACAAATTTTTCTATCTAATATGGAAGATTAGATAAGGTTTATATTAAGCTGAATTCTTAAACTTTCCTATAAGTGCAAGCCCCTATAGTTAATTANATTCGATTTAATAAACTAAAGATTTTATAACATCTCTTTGGTCTGCGAACCATTTTTTTATATGCTGACAAATTTTTCTATCTAATATGAAAGATTAGATAAGGTTTATATTAAGCTGAATTCTTAAACTTTCCTATAAGTGCAAGCCCCTATAGTTAATTACATCTTAAATGACCAAAGTCACTTAAGAAAACTCTCAATTTAGATCATGAANTAGTTTAAAAAATTTTTACTTATTTTATATTTTATTATTAAAATAATTTAAATTATATTTAAAATAATCAAAATATTAAAATTTTATGTTGAGATTTTTTAAACACAATTGCCTCAATCAAATATTTTTTTAATTAAATTCAAAACATATATATATATATATATATATATATATATATATATATNAACTGGGAGCTCACTGCTCCATGGCATGATATTTAGATAAAAGTTCCGATGAAATTCATCGTCGGCGATCTCGATTTAGCCTATCGTTGTGTAAGAATGGAGGATTACATTCACAAGGGTGGGTTCTAAAGAGATGTGTCGTTGTTGGAGGATGTTGTTGTGATGGAAGGGGTTGGACACTTCATTAATCAGGAGAAGGCTNTAGGTACTTGGCTTTGAAAAAAATAAATGAGAGGCAATTATTTTGGGTAATTTATTTTATTAAAGTAATTTAGCTGTTTCTATTTTTTAAATTATGGGTGGGTGCTCCAACTCATATTCTTAAGATTCTTCATCTTCAACCAATGTTTTATGCATTCAATTTCATATAGATAGTCATTTGAGGCTATTTTAGTGGGTTATGAAGCTTAGCTAAATAAGGTTAGTTTTGAATACATGTAGATGTGACCTCGGTGCATTGCATCGTTTTTTTTACTTTCATTTTCATGCATGTTATTTGGATCAAGCAAATTAAATAAAAAAAACTCAATTAAAATGGCTAAATTTAACATTGTTCCGAGAAGATGCTCAACGAACAATCTCAATTATAATCGCATAATAAAAAGCCTCCAATTTAAATATTTCAAAATGAATTTATTTTANATAAATAAAAAAACTCAATTAAAATGGCTAAATTTAATATTGTTCCGAGAAGATGCTAACGAACAATCTCAATTATAATCGCATAATAAAAAGCCTCCAATTTAAATATTTCAAAATGAATTTATTTTATCTTAATATTTTTATTTCCTCCTTAGCAAGCATATGCCTAATGAACATGAAAGAAGTATAAAAAAATAAACTNCAAGGTTATTTACACTGACTGATTTCTTAAATTTTGTTATGGAAATTGCAGTCAAAGTTAAATTTTTATTGCATGATTTTCTTGTGGGTTCTTCCATGGCTCACCATTTTTGTTATATAACGCTTACATTTAGATTTGAATGATGGAAAAATTTTCAGTTTCTATGGTAAAAGAAAAAAAAATTACTGATTGTTGAATTTTTTTTTTCTTTTTTGAAGGGAAGAAAACTACCTTTGGGGATTACTAAGATAAGCTTCATCTTCCTCTTGCTGCTTCAGCTTCAGATGCTGAAGGCATCTTCTATCCATTCCTGTAGCTTGTTAAAGTCACCGTATGGCTGCCCAGTTTTGCTTAGTCAATCTTGTCTGCAATATGTTGCAACTTTTAATACCTTGTTATTTTGTTTAGTTATTTTTAATTTCTGGAGAGTATTGAGTTTAAGTTTCATGAAAGTAATTGTGTGCTAGTAAGGATATATTTTCCTTATTTTATAATAATTTTGGTATTTTGATCGAGCCGACTTCTCAGCCTTACTATTTTAATGATCATTATATATGTTTTTATGATCAAATGTTGTACATTAATTACATTTGTCATTAAGCATCGCGGTTTGTATTTTAGCCTGCAATCGTAAGTTGCTTGTTTTGATTCAAAAACAAACTTTTTATGTTATTTCGCTGGCTTATTTTACACATTCGTTTATGGTGTTTGGCATAGTTTTTTTTTAAATTAAAATTCTCCCATGAAATAATCACAAAATTACTTGAATTTTGAAATTAGGCATCTGCATGCATACAACAATTTTAATGGATTTAGATATCTAATGTAACACTGATGTTTGATATTTCTATTTATAATATTTTGGTATTATAATCATATGCAAAGGTTCACCACTTTATGATGCCGTACGATTCATGCTTGGTGGATCACCTAGACATGCATTTACATGGCATATATAGGTATGCACCATTTTTACAATCGGTACATGCCATTCAACGGCGATTATAATAGATATGCATGTCAATGGCATATCTAGCTATGGCTTATCTTTGCTAATAATTTTTAAAAGGCCTATCTAGCATAAAAACGGTATAAATTGGCAAAGATTTGCAAGCTGATCCTAACAAAAATAAGGTTAAGATTTAAAAGCTATTAGAAGATCCCTAGTGAGGGGATTACTATTTTTACTAATTATTTTAGATTAGTTAGATTGAATAAACAAACAAAATAGAAAATTTTAGCATATGTGATGGACAAAATTAGAGAAAGTCGTCTTAGATGGTTTGGTCGCATTAAACATCGACCATCTGATGATCCGATTAGGAGAGTAGATGTTTTAGATTCGGATTGTGTAAAAAAAGGCAGAGGTAGACCTAGGAAAATTTGGGCTTATTGTATAAAAAATAATCTTAATTTACTAGAGCTAAATGAAAATGACACTAAATATGACGCAATGGAGAAAAATGATTCATGTAGCCAACCCCACAGTGTGATTAAGGCTTTGTTGTTGTTGTTGTAATGCTTTGAATTTTAAAAAACAACCTTATTTTATTTTAAACTTACCAAATATATTATTTTATTTTAAACTTACCAAATATATTGTAATCTAAATCAAAGCATAAACCAATAATAATTATATATAAAAAAAAAAACAGCAGTTATCCAAACAGCCTACCCCCCGCTGCATGCGTGCATGGGTGAATTAAATTAGCCACTCAATTTACTAAAGGTATGCCAATTTCTATTATTTTTTTAATGCCATGCACCTTTACATCTTTAGAAAATGATCGGCACATTCCATCAAGATGACCATACTTGACAGTGAGTACAAAAGAAAGTCACAAAAAAACAACATTTCAAGTTGAAACACAAACATCTGCAAGAATGCCTCAGCAAACAATTTATAAGAATTCATTCACCACTTTAATTTTCACATTCAGAATCAAATAATTGTTTGGCAACTAAAAGTTGTTCCTTTTCTTCAAAGAAACAAAATCTAAATCCTCATCCTCTTCATCTTCCTCCTCATCATCACTATCATCCCCAACATACAAATCTTTACTTGTCTCCCTTTCCATAAGACAAACTTTAGCTTCATTGTCACCAAAAGAAGGCTGATCTTCAACTGTCCCTTCAACATAATCGCCATCAAACTCGCTGGATTTCCCGCCCGTTGGCTTGCAGAGACCACTGGCCGTATTAACCGTGAGCTCATTCGCTTCCTTCTGTTCTTCCGGTGATTTTGCAAGAGACAAAAGAATGTTCTTTGCTTTCTGGTCAGGAGGGAGCCCACATCTCCTCATCTCCTTGAACCAAACAACAGCACTTCCAAAATCTGAGTTCTTACCATATGAATCCATGATGATAGTATATATTGTTTGATTAGGTTCAACACCTTGCAACCTCATTCTCTCATATACACGCAGCACTCTTTCAACATTATTTGCCTTTGCATAACCTTTCATCAGCGTTCCATAGACAATAGCATTAGGTTTTAAACCATCTTCTTTCAAGCGGCGGAAGAATTTTTCTGCTCCATCCATGTCAGACGCGTTGACATATGCGGCAATCATTGTTGCGTAAGAACAGAGATCTGGAGTCAGTCTGTAAAATAGAAAAAGAGAAAAATGTTAATGGAGAACAGAGAAAAGTTAGCCTTGCTATGGATGTTGAGAAGGGAAAATGGCCATACTTGTCTCTTCTCATGCTCTTGAAAACAGTCTTCGCTTCCTGTAACATCCCAGAAATTGCAAATGCGTCCAGCAAAATGTTGTATGCTTTGCGTGTTGGCCTGACAATAGAAAATATGAATCAGAAGCTGCAACATACAAAAATGGGTAAATTACATACCTAGTACACAATTCTTATGTATTTACATATCTCACGTAACTTTGGTGTTTTAAACCTATGTTTGAAAATATGTATTTCACTTTCAAAAGGTTATAATAGAACTATTTTTGATGTGATATTAAATATTTGAGTGCTAAGTGTGTAAATATAAAAGTTTATGTGATGATAGAAATCTGAAAGAGTGAACTCGTCAAAAATAATGAATTTTGTCATTGTCATTTACCCCTTTTCTTTTAGTTTATTTTGTGTAGAGGATGCATATGATGACAACTACTATATGAATGGACTGTGTTTTCTAGTATTTTGAGTAACGTGTTATCATTAGTTTAACCCTTTTGTCATACTATTTTTGAAAAATCCGACCATGTTGCCATTTGTGCACCCATTTTACAAATGTAATTGATAATCACATTCATACGATACTTCGTTTATAATTGGGCCCATGGTGACTATAAGCTCAAAATAAAAGACCCCTTCGGAAATCATGAAATCTACAGCAGATAGGAATAATGATGAATAAGAAGAACAAAAGTAGTATCCACAAATAAAATGGTCTGAGTTAAAAGTAACCGGAAAAGCAAGCACCTGACACCAGCACTTAGCATCTCCTCAAAAACAGCCAAAGCTTCATCCTCTCTCCTGGCCTTCCCATACGCACTGATTAGAAGTGTATAGCTCACCACATCAGGTCTGAGCCCGGATCTTTGCATCTGGAGAGGCTCATTAATTTTAGAATTTAAAGGGGAGTTTGGGATCACTTTTGATTTTGATTTTGTTTTGTTTATTTTTTTATTTGAAATGAAACATACCATGTTATAACATGGTTGGTTGTTTTTAAAAACACCCAAAACAACTTTTAGGTGTTTAGAGTATTTTTAAAAACAAGCTAATATATTTTGTAAAAAAAAAAAAGGAAAAGAAGGAAGAAAAAATACACTAACCAAACATATTTTTAAAATAAAAACAGAAAGGGACAAACAAAAATGATCCTAAACAACCCTAAGAGACTGGAACTAGAAGACAGTGTTTGATGAATATAATCTAGCTATCCGGCACTCAATTTTAGAATTAAATCCCTTTTTCTTTTAGAAAAGTTAGTCCGTTGGCTTTCTTAAAAATGAAAATGACAAACAATTATAAACAAACAACAACATATGTGAACTCATCTCCCCTCCCAAGTCAGTACATTTCATTTTTTCTGTCAAGCTGCTATCATGCATTCAGATATATCAGTCACAAAAGATGATTTTACGTCTCAAATTCAATCTGCATTTTTTTTTTCTAAAAATCCTGAAGGTTTAATTTCAGTCACTTATATTGTGTTTGCCTGAATAAATAAACCCCTAAATAGTCCCACAATTATTCATATATAGCAAATTTAATCCTGAAGCACATTTCTTAAGCAAATATCAGGTTGGGAATTGAATCCAATTTTGTTTGAAGAAAAGAGGGGAGCAGAATGCTGAAACAGTTACAATACCTGGTCATATATACTCGAAACCTCCTTGTAGCTAGTTTCAAAAGACATTAGGCTATTAAAGCTAACAGTACTTTGTGGAATCCCCTTTTCAGACATTTGGGAAAATATTTTACGCGCCTGGTCGTAATTGCCAGCCTTTCTGTACATGTAAATCATCAAATGGAACATTTTCTGGTCAGGCATAAAAGTTGCTCTCTCCTCACTCAAAAGATTTTGGAAAACTGCTGCAGCTTCCCCAAATTTGTTTGCCTGTCATAAAACATCTATGTCGTTTTATTAAAAAAAGAAAAGTTTCATTTAGAGTTAAAATGATAATCTTCATAATTTACTTGGAGAATTTCAAAACGATATTGTATCATTCTATAATAACAATGAAAGAGGTTTAGTAAACTATCATTTGCAGGTCATAACAATAAGAAGTGGCCAATTTTTCTTTTCAATAAAGCATTTATCAATATCAAATCAAACATGAACTAAAACTACTCCAAACCTTGAAGGCCAAAATAGCACATAACAATGACTATATTGGAGCACCATCTTGTTTAAGGATACAATTTCCTGTTAACTTGTGCCAAATATTGAAGAACTCTAGTAATTAACAAATTGCAAAATCTTTAATAAATTCAATTTACTTATATAAAGAGTGTTGAGAAATTAGGGAGAAGAAAAATTAGGAATCAAGACAAATCCAGAAAAACACAGAGATTTACGAGGTTCGGCAAAGATGCATACATCCTCGGAAGAAGAGCGGCGACTTCCTTTTCAATATTCCGAAAAAGAGTACAGAATACAATATTTAACTTACCTAGGGTTACAGACAAGACATATATAATCATGTAGTATGTTATGTAAATAATTAAATTACACCTGTACCAAACCGCGGGGTGTTGCCCTCCGCACCCCAACTCACATAATGAAACTCCCCCGATTGGACGGATCCTTCCGCTTCACTCCGCTCGTGGGCTCTGCTCCGCTCCAGCATCTGTCTCATTTATGGTATATGAGCCATGCCTAACAAATCTCCACCTTGGCGAATATCCAGTCCTTTAGGAGAAATACATATACCCAACAAATCTTCATCTTGGCAAATATCCAGCCATATAGGAGAAATACATATGTCTAACAAATCTCCACCTTGGCGAATATCCAGCCCCTCAGGAGAAAATACATCATGGAGTTTCTTATGCACCAGTGTGGGTTGGGCCACCACGCTTCCGCTGTGCCCTCGCTCCCCCCAACCCACTAAATTCCAAGAGACACACCTCTTCAAATCCAAGAGACATCTCTTCATTCCAAGAGACTCCAAATTCTGGTATTATGAGTCATACCTAACAAATCTCCACCTTGACAAATATCAAACCTCTTAGGAGAAATATATCATGGAGTTTCTTGTGCACCAATGTGAGTTGGACCACAAATATTTTTAAATAATCCCTAAATTAAGATTTCTTTAATTAAGTTTCTCAGAAAAATAACATTCCTTTAATTAAAATTTCCTCAATTAAACTTTCCCAGAAATCATTTTTTTAAAACTTCGAAGAAAGCTCTGTCTCTACTTTCCAGAAAAGCTCATTTTTCCTTCCGGAAAAGCCTTGCTTTCCTTCTCAGAAAAGTTCCGTTTCTGGTTTCCTTCCAGAAAAACTCCGCCTCTGATTTCCTTCCAGAAAAAAATCTTTCCTTTCCCGAGTGCAACATCAGATTCCCTTCCCTTGTCTTTACTGCGTCCTGAAAAATCTTCACGTGCAGCAATATTTTCCTGATTAATAGGAGGAAATTTCTTTTATTTCCTCTAGAGAGATCTAAAAAATAACACATCCAAATTTCTTCTCTACAACAAAGAAATAAAATCGGAACTTATTTCCTTCTAATTTTCTTCTTCTCCTCTTGTAAGGGAATAAAATCAGAACTTGATTTCTGTTTCAATTTTATTCTCAGCAATAAAATCAGAACTTGATTTCCTTCCAATTTTCTTCCGCCTTCAGCAAAGGAGTGAAATCGAAGCTTCCAATTTTTTCCTCCGCTCCAGGCTGACGTTGAACCTTCCCTTTCTGCCTGTAGCAACTTCGTCTGGCGCCAAAACCTCTCGTTAAACCGAAGCCCGTCCGAACCGCTGAAGCCGAAGCCGCGATTGCGAACGCCTCAATTCCTCTGTCAATCTCGCCGACGCCTTCCTGCGCCTTTGTCGATCTCCTCGACGCCTTCATACGCCGACTCGTCCGAAGCTTCGCCGAACTCCTACTGTCTGTGCACGCCTGGTGTCGCACATGAAGCCTTTATGGAAAAGCCCTCATCTTCCTGCCGAACCATCTGAAGCACTCTTCGTCTTTGAACTTCCTTTGCACCGAAATTCGAAAGGCCGCGAACCTTGCCGAAATCTTCCCTAGCCGCCAATCTCCTCTGCCAAAATCTTCTTTATTCTTGCGCCGCCGAAATTTTTCTTCCCTGCCCTCAAACCAGGCTCTGATACCACTTGTTGAGAAATTAGGACGAAGAAAAACTAAGAATCAAAACAAATCCAGAAGAACACACAGAAATTTACGAGGTTCGACAAAGATGCCTACATTCTCGGGAGCAGAGTGGCGACTTCCTTTTCAATATTCAGAAAAGAGTACAAAATACAAGATTCAACTTACCTAGGGTTACAGACAGTACATATATATAACCATATAGTACAATATATAATTACTTAAATTACCCCTATACCAAACCGCGGGGTATTGCACCCGCACCCCCAACCCACATAATGAAACTCCCTCGATTGAATAGATCTTTCCGCTTCACTCAACTCATGGGCTCCCCTCTACTCCAACATCTGTCCCATTTATGGTATATGAGTCATACCAAACAAATCTCAACCTTGGCGAATATCCAAACCCTTAGGAGAAATGCATATACCCAACAAATCTTCACCTTGGCGAATATCCAACTCCTTAGAATAAATACATATGCCTAACAAATCTCCACCTTAGCGAATATCCAGCCCCTCAGGAGAAAATTTATCATGGAGTTTCTTATGCACCAGTGTGAGTCGGGCCACCACGCTTCCGCTGCGCCGTCAATCTCCCCAACCCACTAAATTCCAAGAGATATATCTTCATTCCAAGAGACTCCAAATTCTGGTATTATGAGTCATACCTAACAAAGAGTAATAAGGTGGATTTCCTTTTATTAATTCTTTTTGTGGAGCAACTAGCCCCAAAGCACTTGTTAAAATCTTGGTTCTTAGACACCTTAATTTTGTTCCATAATGTAATAAACAATTATGAAATTTTTTTAAAGATGTTTATTGGTCATAAACATTTGATAATAAAACCTCGTGATATTTATGGACATTGCATTGAAATGTCATTTCCTTCATCTCCTTTTGTAAATACAAGGCCAGCCAAGGTTTACTGCAAATGAGAATGAAAAAAAATTTTCATTTTAAGAAAACTAAGTGCAAAGCTCAATCGCACATTCCATACATAATTTACCAAATCATTAAGTAACATCTGATTTTTATTTATGAGAATTCCTTTTTCTACTGTTTTTTTATTCATGTAAGTTTTCAGTAGTATGAATTTATTCATTTATTAATTTTTTTAAATTCAACGCCTTTTGTAAAACCTCCTTGTAATTTTCTATTTAAGGTTTTATTGAGTGGATTCAGATTATAAAACTCATAAATGGAACAATATAAAGATTGATCTGATTGTTTGTTTAATATTTCAAGAGTACTGAGACTCCTTATTGCTACACTTGGGGCATGTGCAATTTACCTAGTAGCATATAGCATTATAAGATCTTTGTGGATCTACCAAAATAGGTTCTTGTCAGAGTTAATATTAGCACCATATTGCAGAAACTGCTAGGAAACATCAAAAGAACAGAAAACCAGTTCTTGGAATCCATGCTTCAATCAGCATATATAGCATGATTTTCTTTAGTTGTTTCACTTAAGATGATATACATCTTCTGATCAACTACCAAATACTAAATTAAAAGAAAACAAATGGGTATAAGGATTACCTCAACGAAAGTTTTAAGAATGATCTGATATGTTACAGGAGATGGCTCAGGCCCTGATGATTTCATCCGGCGAAAGATAGCTTCGGCCTTGCTATACTGTCCAGCTCTTCCATATGCTTCCATCAAGGCTGTGTAAGATATTACATTTGGAGTATAACTTTTCTTGTTCATATACTTAAGAACCCGCTCTGCCCGGTTGAAATCACCCGTCTTTCCATAAGCTGTTATAAGCATTAAAAAATCCATCTCACTGAAGTCCCACCAATGCTGGCTCCTAAGCCATTCAAGAATCTGGAATAAGTAACAAAATGTTCATATAAAATCCATATAAAGAGCATTTTTTATCACATTGATGCTTCTTCCATCAGCACAAAACACACCTTTAAGCATGTTTAGAATACTGTGTTAACAAGGTTGATGCAGGATAACCTTGGAAAAGTTAAGAAGTGATAATTGAGAAGGTAGAAAGACAAATATTACAAAATATAATAAGATAAAAAAGCTTACTTCTTGAACAAAGAGATTATCTCTCCTAGAAAAGTGCATTCTCAAACCTAATCAAAGATCAAAATGCTGAACTGAATGAAGAAGTGACGTCTGAAAATCCACAATAAAAACTTTAACATGCTATAAACTATCTCACATGATTTAGAATTGCCTTATATAGGGAAGAAACTAACATGTTAAAGATATTCCTAAAAAAATTTCTACTATAAGCACAAAATTCAAAAAAGGTGATTTTACCATAAATTTATTGTCATTATTATTGGATAAGAATTGTTCATAATGTTGCACTATTATTTGAGCAATATTTAGCTTTTGAATTCCAAACTTTTTAAGCTGCTATGAATAGGAAACTGAAAGAGAGGCATGAAGTTTGCATGTGTTTGAAAGCTAAAGGTAATTGCTTTCGGTAAGAGGAAGGGATAAAGCAAGAGAGGTTTAGGCTTCCTTAAAGAGGTCCATGTTAATAGCAATTGAAGGAGGAAGAAGATACAGGAAGATGCAGGAGAAGAGAATCCAACTTTTACTTTATATCAGATAGCTAAAAGGTATACATGGGATAACCATCATATACGTAAAACAGAGACAATATTCTCTGCATTAGGTGGTTATGGATACTATACGCGTATACTTGTAATGATGGAGAAACGTCCTACCGTACGACAGGTGATGAGAAGCATTAACGTATAACCGAACTAGTGATGCTGATGTTACCCCGCCTACAAGCTGAAGGGCTCACTAGTGATCTGAAGCTTGGAGCGAAGAGGTTGAAAACGTTGCTTGGGCAGTGATTTAGTAAAGATATCCGCCGGTTGATCCTGGGTACATATATAATGTAGTTGAAGATGACCGGACTGGATTTGTTCTCGAATGAAGTGGTAATAAATTTTGATGTGCTTTGTGCGGGCATGGAAAATTGGGTTATTGGCAATGGCCATAGTTGATATGTTGTTACAAAAGAGAGCGTTAGCTATTCTTGGTGAATGCACAATTTCACAAATAAACTACAAAGCCAAATAAGATCTACGGTTGCAGCAGCCAAGGCCCGGTATCCAGCTCCCGTGGAAGAGTGAGCAACTGTGGGTTGTTTCTTGACTGTTCACGAGATTGATGTTTCACCAAGAAGGTACAAAAGCCAGTAACAAATTTTTGGTCAGATGAATCTTCAACCCAATCTACATCGGAGTAAGTTCGGAGTGTGAGGGGAGCAATCGAAATTCTGAGAGCAAACCGAATGGAGCCTTTTAGATAGCGTAACATGCGTTTGAGAAGCTGATAGTGATAGGCCAACAGTTCATGCATATGTTGGCAAAAATAATTGACGGCAAAGGCAATATCCGGTCTTGTACTTGTAAGGTATTAAAGGGCGTCAGCGATTTTCTTGTATTCTGTTGGATTATCATAGGATTCATGGTGAGCAGCAGTTTCAGAACATTTTGCGGGTAGAGGGGTTGCTACAAGTTTGGAGTCTAGCATTGCCTTGTTTTGTAGAATCCGTTGGAGATATTGGTGCTGAGACAGATACATGAATTCTTGCATGTGGTTCACCTGGATTCCCCAGAATTTGGATACTTGACGCAAATATTTGATTTGGAAGGTAGATTGGAGCTGTTGTCTGTGGCTTTCAATAACAACAATGTTGTTTCCTATGATTACCATGTCATCTGCATAAATTAAGACAAAAAGTTTGTGTCTGGTTGTGGAGGAGAGCAGCAGTGATGGGTCAGATTTACTGATATAGAAGCCCCGTTTGATGAAGAGTGTAGTGATTGTGGCGAACCATTGACAAGGCAACTGTCTTTGGCCGTATAATGCTTGCTTGAGTAATCATACTTGATTTAGAAATTGAGGATCTTTGAAGCCTATCAGTTGTTGCATATAGATGGTGTCTTCAATACTTCCATGCAAAAAAGGCCTTAATCGCTGACAACTGGACTAAAGGTTTCAGAATAGTTGATCCCAAATTCTTGGGTATAGCCTTGAGCTACAAGGCAAGCCTTATACCGAGCCACCATCACATCATGATAGAATTTGGTACAATATGTCCAGTGACACCCGAGAACCACCTGGTTTGGAGAGAGTGAAACTAAATCCCATGTAATGCGCTTGTAGAGCATTAAATTCCTCAAACATGGCCTTTCTGCAATGAGGTAGCTTGACAGTTTGGGTGTATGGGTAATCCTTGGGTTTGTTGAGCTAGCAGAAGCGATGGATGTCAGTAGAAGTAGAAAAGGATTAGTCCGCTGCTCAGGAGATGAGGGAGGTAGGGTAGTGGCATTTTTTAATGAAAAAATGTTTTCATGGAATACTACATGCTTAGATATCACAATCTTGTGATTGTTGTAGTATTTGAATCCTTTGTGTGTGGAGGAGAAGCCAAGGAATACACATGGAGTAGATCGAGGTGCTATGAGGCGTCGTGTGCTTAAGCCATGGGTAGCAACGACAACCGAACACTCTTAGATGGGAGTAGGTTGTAGGTTGTTTGTATACTCGTTTATAGGGAAAGGCAAAGTTGTTGTTTTTTTAAGGATATGATTAATTAGATAGAGTGTTGTTTGGAGTGCATCAACCCAAAAATTAAATGGAACGGAGGCGTCGTGGAGAAGTGCTATGGTGGTTTCAATTAGGTAATGATGCTTGCGCTCGGCAACATCATTTTGTTCTGATGTATACGGGCAAGTAAATAGGTGAAGTATGCCGTTGTGCGATAAGAAAGAGTGAATGATGGTGTTGTTGTATTCCCCACCGCCGTTTGAGCGGAGTATACAAATGGTTGTTTTAAACTCAGTTTTGATCATCTTTATGAAGAGTATACATTTCTAAGTTGTTTTAGATTTATGGCGCATTAGGAATAACCAACAAAATTTGGAATAATCATAAATAAAGACAACATAATATCTATATCTATATCCTTGATTAGAGAAAATTGGTGACGTCCCCCATACATCCGAGTAAATAAGTTGAAAAGGTAAATAAAAACGCAAAGACAATGAAGTATGTTAAGCAAAGTATTTACATATGATGTGTGCTAGAAATTTCACAGCATTAGAGTAATGAATTATTTTCTTAGCTTTGTTTGAAGATTCAACACACACTATGATAAAAGAAAACCAGTAAAGACACCTGAAGTTTTTGCATAGAAAGCTTATAAAGGAAAACAAACGCAAGGCCCGACCCAGTTCTAAAAATTCACTATATGTTGATGATTGCAAAGACACCTTATCCCATAGGCGGGAAAGTGTTACAAAGTTTCTCGAATAAAAAAGTTAACGTGCAGATGAACTTATTGCAAGGAACGGACAACAACTGCTAACAATTAGCAACGGACAGCAGGTGTCGATAGACGACGGTTGATGCTGGTTGATTGCGGTCAGCGACGGTCGCCAATGGCCTGCAGAAGTTGATGGCGACAATAGTGATGTTGTACTTCAGCCTATTCTCAAAACTTCAAGTTTTTGCTCAAGTCTCATGATCTTTTCCCCTCTCATGAGAGAGGTGAAACTCTATTTATAGAGTTCTGATTGCAATTAATGTAGGAATATGAACCACTTTGATCAGACGACTCAGAGACTCTCCTCGATCAGATGACATTTGATGAACATTCGAGTGTCTTAACGATATCATAATTGAGCGATATTGAGTTCGTTGGATTCGTCTCGCTGAGACACTCAATTCAATTATAAGCTCATCAAATTCGACAAATGTTTGACCTTCCAAATGTGTTCCAAAAGCTTCAAAAAAGTGTATTGTCGTGATTGGGGCTTTTAATTTGACTCAAATTGGACTAATTTTTGTATTATTGATTTGACTCGTGATTGAGGCTTTTTGTTTTAACATGTGGCTTTTGTTACAATTACAAATCTTACATGACAATAAGTTTGTTAAAATTGCAAGAGCAGAGTTTTTTTGTTGGAGATGCAATGGAGAATGTTTAAGTAAGGATGTCCTAGTCGCTTATGCCAGATGAGTGGATCTTTAATAGTTGTAGCAAAAGATTTATGAGGTACTTCCAAGCGAGAAGTGGGAGCCATGGTATGGATTGAGTATAGCCTTTCGAATTGTTGCCCTGCAGTATTATCTGAATTGTCAGAGAATAAAAAATATGGATATCATAATTAAAAATGATGGAAATGTTATTATCAATTGTTAAAAATGATGAAAAATGATGGGTTTTGCCTTGAGTGTGTCATTCAGTTGGTGATCTCTTCACTACACAATAATGACTAGAAATTGTCTAGGTCCATAGGTTGTAAATGAGTCTGTATGGCTGTTTAGAATGACTAATATTGCACCAGGAGTCCATTAAGTGTATAAAAAATCACATCCTCATTGTCTACGTGATCTCCAACAACAGAGATGTTGTCAACCACTGTTTTGATTTTGGCTAGAGATTTCCATAGATTGAGTGTTCATCGTCATAGTGTGGAGCTCGTTTTTAAGCTGAATTAATTGAGATATGTCAGTAGGTTGGAGGCGCTTGGAGATTGTCAACCATACTTCTGCTATGATCGACAAAGTGAGGATGTATGATAAGATGGCCGGTGAAATAATTGAGTAGAAAACAACTGTTAAGTTTCGATCCACAAGAATCCACATAGTGTAGCAAGGGTTGAGGGTTCAGGTAGTGTACAGAGGCAAGGAATTGGGGCGATCAAGGATTGGTACCATCCAGATACACCAAAAATCCATTGGCAGAAAAAAAAAAATGACAACTTGGCCTTTCCATGGAGGGTATTTGTTGGAGTAGAGTTGAGTATGAGTAATATTCTTAATATTGCTCATTAAGAATTTGAGATTAGGTGGAATACCAAGATTGCTACCTACTTGTCCATCTTCAGTGGAAGAATTACCCCGAGTTTCAGATGTTTGTAAAGATGCTATTGCTGACACTGTAGTATCCAATGCAAAGAAGAACCGAAGCTCGTTAGAGCATAATTGCTCTAATAACATAATAACAATTGAAGAAAGAAGAATATACAGGAAGATGAAACAGGACAAGAGAACCTAGCTTTTACTTCATAACAGATAGCTAAAAGGTATATAGGGGATAACTATTATATATAAGTAAAACAAAGGCAATATTCTCTGCATTAGGTGGTTATGATACTATATACATATACCGACAACGATGGAAAAAGGTGGTGGTCCTACCGTACGACAAATGATGAGAATTATTATCATATAACCAAATTAATGATGTCGATATTATATGTGGAGACATCTTATGAATTTAGATCTCTTTGTATATTATTTATCTTATTTGGCTTTTGTAATTTATACAGGATATTAGGACATTTTGGTGTTTGATTGGCTTCGAAAATTTGGGGTTTTTTGTTGTTAGATTGGGTGTACCTGGGGTGGGGATGAGAGCTTTTTGTTCTCAATCTTAATTTGGATTGGATCCCCTTTCCTTTCTTGTGGACAGCTTGTTCTAGTCAAACAGAACAAATTTTGATGTCTTCATTTAGTATTTCATCTCTTTAATTAACTTGGCACAGATGCTCTTGTAGGAATGGAAGATTTTTTTTAATATAACAAACCTCAAATAAACTACATTTTGCTAATAAAATGAATGTATAATCAAATTTTGGAGACAATAGAACTCAAATATCGATAACAAAATTAAAATCTTATGTCCACATTCAAGGTGAAAGCTCCTGAAATACGAATATATCCAATCAATGCAAAGCTGCCAACACAGGCAAGTGACAAGGGGATCATCAGATTTACCAAAATTAACAAAATCCATGTTTTTAAATGCAGCTCATAGTTATTTCTAAAGATAACAAGATATCGCATCAATCAGCGATCCTTATTTCTCAGTTTGGCCAATCCCTGACAGAAACAAATCTTCTTCTTCTTCCCTTCCCTTCCCTTCTTCCAGATGTATCAAGTCAGTGAACATACTGTCTCCAATCAAATAAGACCTTGACAAAAAGGATTTGCAGAAAGAAAGGGCTGTATTGAAGACCATACCTCACAAACAATGCCCCATTTCTTCAACTGCTTAAATCTCACAAGGGTTCCGAGAACAAGATCTCTAGGGAGTGCCGGCGCTTTGGTTCTTTGAATCCTAAGAACTTGCACAGCACATCCCTGCTCTTCAATCTCCCTCATCATTCTCCTCCAACTCTTTTGCTTCGTTTCATCAGCAGCATCGTTAAAAACCTCTTCTTTCTTCCTCCTTTGCATGAACTTTCTCGGAGCCAGCATGCCACGAGCAACTATCTCCAAACTACCATTGGTTCTTTGCCTCTGCGGACATGGTTTCCAGTATACTTTTGCTTCGCTGAACACAAATCACAAAATGCATCAAAGAGAATAGATACAAATCAGATGACTTTGTAAGCTTCCAATGTGATGGATTATAAAAAATAATAAGAAAGTGAGGCCTTAATTTAACTCTTTTGCCACTCAAAACCTAACAGATTATTGGAGTTCTCCACGGAATGCAGATACGAGGAGGTAGAGAAGTTCGGCCAAAAGCAACAAGTGGACAGATGATGAAGCTCACCAAAGATTGGAAGAGAAGGAAAGCAAGGAATGAGAAGCAACTGCTTCCATGGGCTCGAGGAACGTCGAGGATTCGGTGGCGCGACAGAGTGGAGCTGGAAACTGAGCCTTATCGGAAAACCTCCCGCCCTTAAAACCTAAGGGCTGTTTGGTTGCAATTTGCAAATAAGATTTAATTAATTCTGTAAATTTATGAAATTCTTAAATATATTTTAATTTAAACCCTCAAAATTAATTGGCACATACTGATAATTTTTTTAAAAATATTTAATTCATTTTTTTAAATTTTAAGTGGTTAAAATTTTTAGAAGCATATCTCTGTATAAAATATAAATTCCATGCTTCAAATATATCTTAANAATTGGAAGAGAAGGAAAGCAAGGAATGAGAAGCAACTGCTTCCATGGGCTTGAGGAACGGCGAGGATTCGGTGGCGCGACAGAGTGGAGCTGGAAACTGAGCCTTATCGGAAAACCTCCCGCCCTTAAAACCTAAGGGCTGTTTGGTTGCAATTTGCAAATAAGATTTAATTAATTCTGTAAATTTATGAAATTCTTAAATATATTTTAATTTAAACCCTCAAAATTAATTGGCACATATTGATAAATTTTTTTAAAAAATATTTAATTCTTTATTTAAGAGTTTAAGTGGTTAAAATTTTTAGAAGCATATCTCTGTATAAAATATAAATTCCATGCTTCAAATATATCTTAAAAAAATTATCATATTATTTCTAATTTTTTTTAGTGTTAAAAATTTGATATTATATTTTATTGATATAACTATTTAAATGTAAGGATAATTAAATACAGAATATAAGAAATATTGTCATTTACAAATCATGTATTTAGGTGATTTTTTTGAACTATAAAATTGATGCATTGTAAATTATATAAAATTAAAAAATATGGGTTGGAGTTTTATCATGACCTTTAATGTTCGAGTGAGAATTTTAAAAATAGCTAAAAAAAGGGGTTTAGTTTGTAAATAGCAACATTTTAGGTGCGCCCCTTAAATCTGATCAAGTTAAATTAAATATTTTAATTATAATCATACTGATAAATAATTATATTTATTGAACAAATTAATATTTATAATAAATTAAGTAAATTAAATATCAATTTATCATTTATTAATTAATAATGAATTATTTATTTATTAAACTAATTTATACTTATTAAAGTTTTAATAAAATAATTTAAATTAATTTGTTTTTTTAAACTAAAAATACGTTTAGACATATATGACGATGTGACGTTGGGCGACTGATCGTCTGGACGTACCGTCGAGAATATAAAGATCGCAGGGTCATTTGAAGTGAGAATTTGAGTACTCAACATTGATTATTAGTTCTNGAAGTTAAATTAAATATTTTAATTATAATCATACTAATAAATAATTATAGTTATTGAAAAAATAATATTTATAATAAATTAAGTTAATTAAATATCAATTTATCATTTATTAATTAATAATGAATTATTTATTTATTAAACTAATTTATACTTATTAAAGTTTTAATAAAATAATTTTAATTAATTTGTTTTTTTAAACTAAAAATACGTTTAGACATACATGACGATGTGACGCTGGACGACTGGTCGTCTGGACGTGCCGTCGAGAATATAAAGATCGCAGGGTCATTTGAAGTGAGAATTTGAGTACTCAACATTGATTATTAGTTCTAGATTTTAAGATGAAAAATTATAAAATAAAAAATAATATGCATCATCGTCGTAGAATTAGATGGGTACTTTTAAAGACCTAAAATTTTCTCCTCTCCTCTCTTCCACTTGAAACCATCTACCAGTTTTACCCAAAACCATCGCCTTGGCGACTGAAAGCTGGCGATATAAGTTGCGGTTGTTAGAAAATCATGTTTGAACTTTATAACACAAATTCTTTAAATACATATTAGCCAAAATCTTTTCATGATTTTTTACATATCCACAATAAAGTAACACGTATCTGTATTCATGATGATAAATTTTTTATCTTGAAGAAATTTGATCTTGAAGAGATGGATTTTCTCTCTCTTATCTCTTGAAATTTTATGTACTTTCAGATGGAGGGAAATGTAAGGGTGTGTTAGGAAGAGATATGACTCATTCTTTAAGTCAAGCTCTATTTAACCATCATCCATTAAGGGGGTTACAAATCAATAGGATTTATGATAATTTAATAAATTAATTGATTTTTTATTATTAAAATCAATGACATAAGTTAGTAACTCTTATTCATTTGAGGGATTACATGAGTTATAAAATTAATATAATAAGTTATGACATAAGTTATGAGTTAAGATAATTAATAACTTAAGTTATCATGAGTTACAAAAATAAATATAATAAGTTATCATAAATTATGACATAAGTTATGAGTTAAGAAAATTAATAACTTAAGTTATCAAAATAAATGTCATAAGCTCTCATAAGTTATGACATAAGTTATGAGTTAAGAAAATAAATAAATTAAGTTATCAAAATAAATATCATAAGTTGTCATAATTTATGACATAAGTTATGAGTTAAATAAATAACTTAAGCAATCAAAATAAATCTCATAAGTTATTAAAATAAATGTGAGTCATAAATAAAAATATAACATTCACCCAACTTGGCTCACTTAATTTTAATAGTGCATTAATGCATAGCATACTGCACAAAATGTAAGATAAATCCTTCTTTATATTGGTTAAATCATAAATTACTTAATAAATATGAAATTA
Organism: Phalaenopsis hybrid cultivar; assembly: GCA_002079205.1. Classification (NCBI taxonomy): domain Eukaryota; kingdom Viridiplantae; phylum Streptophyta; class Magnoliopsida; order Asparagales; family Orchidaceae; genus Phalaenopsis; species Phalaenopsis hybrid cultivar. Next base: position 106,445 of record JXCR01135456.1, read on the forward strand.
ATAGGAATCATGATAGTTGTGCATCAATTTATCGATACAATCTCTTCATGTATCACAATTATCAATTACATACTTAACATAATGAGAATTAATATCATTGTCCTATAATGTCTATTAAATGACAAATCTTGTTGAATATTATGCAACATAAAGTGTACACTAACGAGTTATAAATATCATAAACAAGAAAAATTGAGCGCAAAGTGTCAAAGTACAAAGAACATAAAGCTAATAAAGGGTTTTGGTAACGCCCGATCTTATGACATGTTTGTTAAATGTCTTCGGTGGCAACCCTTTCGTCAAATGAGCTGCAATCATGAGATTGGTGCTAATATGCTCAATTGATACCATATGTTTCTAAACTTCTTCCATAATGACAAGGTATTTTAATTTTATGTGTTTAGCACCTTTCGAATACTTGTCGTTTTTGGAAAAGAATGTTGCTGCAGAGTTATCACAATAAATTTTTCAGCGGCTTGACAATACTGTCGACAATTCGAAGTCCTGAAATAAAATTCAANTTAATATGCTCAATTGATACCATATGTTTCTAAACTTCTTCCACAATGACAAGGTATTTTAATTTCATGTGTTTAGCACCTTTCGAATACTTGTCGTTTTTAGAAAAGAATGTTGCTGCGGAGTTATCACAATAAATTTTTCAGCGGCTTGACAATACTGTCGACAATTCGAAGTCCTGAAATAAAATTCAACAGCCATAAACCCTGAATTGTAGCTTCGAACCAAGCTATCAATTCAGCTTCCATAGTGGAAGCAACTATAATAGTATGCTTCACACTTTTCCATGAGATTGTTCTTTGAGCAAAAATGAACAGATAAACAAATGTTGATTTTCTAGTATCAATACATCCAACAAAATCTGAATCTGAATATCCTATGACTTCAAAATCTTTAGATCATCTATAAGTGAGCATGCAGTCCTTTGTTCCTTTTAGATACCTCAAAACTTTCTTTGCAGCTTTCCAATGATCTGTTTTTGGATTACTTTGATACATGCTCAACGTCCCGACAACAAAGCTAATGTCTGGTCTGGTTCAAGTCTGAGCATACATCAAGCTTCTAACAATAGATGCATGAGGAATTCCTTCAATTTGTTTACGTTCCAAATCATTCTTTGGACACTACATCAGGCTGAATTTATCTCCTTTTTGAATTGNGTGCATGCCAAAAAAATCATGATAAAGAGAAAAAAAATTCACGTTCAAGCTTCACAAGAAGATTTCAAATATTGGTGAGTTTCAAGTTCATACTTGTACAATATTGAAAAGAAAAAGAAATCATTGCGCCTCACCAAAATATAATGATAAACTATATGTAATAGAGATTATAAAAATCTGTCATTCCTTTAACAATAGATGACATGATTATAAAGTTAGGAGGATTGATTTTATCTTTTGTTGCTAAAATGGAGAATGTTAGAGAAGTATTGAACGTGGTAGCAAAGGCAAATGTCAGGTCCCCGTGATTAAATATGAGTCTGGTGGTTTATGTGTTTAAATCTCAAAAGAGAAAAACTCTACGTCCATAAATTTGGAGCTAAGAAAAGCTATTTTATGGTCTAGAGAAATATATATATATATCTAATTTATTTTGGTTGTGGACCCTAAACTCTAAACCACATATATGGTTGATATGAATCAGCATACATCTATTTTAAATTTTTAGGTATTTGGCTTTGAAAAAAATAAAGGAAAGGTAATCTTTTTGGGTAATTTATTTTTTAAAAGTAATTTAGTTGTTTTTCTTTTTTTAAATTATGGGTGGGTGCTCCAACTCATATTCTTAAGATTCTTCATGTTTAACCAATGTTTTATGCATTCAATTTCATATAGATAGTCATTTGAGACTATTTTAGTGGGTTATGAAGTTTAGCTAAATAAGGTTCGTTTTGAATACATGTAGATGTGACCTCGGTGTATTGCATCGTTTTTTTACTTTCATTTTCTTGCATGTTATGTGGATCAATCAAATTAAAAAAAGAAAACTCAATTAAAATGGCTAAATTTAATATTGTTCAGAGAAGATGCTAACGAACAATCTCAATTATAACGGCATAATAACAAGCCTCAAATTTAAATATTTCAAAATGAATTTCTTTTTTCTTAATATTTTTATTTCCTCCTTAGCAAGCATATGCCTAATGAACATGAAAGAAGTATAAAAAAATAAATTGTTAAACTTTTTCTTAATTTGATGCTTTGAGGACCATGTTTTTCTTTTCTATTGGTAAGATGGGAAAAGTATCTCTATTGTTTCATATTTACTTATTACATTCTTGATATTATTCTCTTATTTTTTCTCGCACCTCCCTCTATCTCCCTATATTCCTCAAAGATGCACTTCCACAAGATCGGGACCTTAAATCCACTGCAAATCCCACCTAAAGCTCTCAACCAAGCAATGCAATTAAAATCATATAAATATGACCGACTTTTTTATAGTAATATTTATGATTAACTTTTTTTTTTTTTGTTTTTCTAAAGCCTTTGGGGCAAAAATTTTTACTAAATTTATATTATTAATTTGTCCCGTGATAGTCTAGATTTTGAAGCAAAAGCCGAAGAAATACATTTGTTTTTTTTTTAGTAATATTTTTAATTTTATTTTTGAATTAATTTGTTATGCCTTTTAATATTTCATGTTGTAAGAATATGAGTACTGTGATACGGATATGACACAATACAAATATGTTACATTTTTTATTACAAATATAAGAAACATACATGTGTTAGAAATATGATTATAATATATATACAAGCAAAATATTAAAAATAATAAAAAAACGAAGAAATAAGAAATTTAATTGCACAAACATTTCAAAAACTAAGAGCTAGCCCATNTATAAGAATAGTGTTTTAATTTTGAAAAAAAGTAATATTTTAATTTTTGAAAATATAATACCGAACTGATCTCATATAGACAATAGTTTAAATAATAGAGCAAAACACCGCAAACAATATATCTACTTNTAAGGAGGTTGAAGAGCGAATCATCTTCGTTTCTTCGAATGAGGAGAATGAATTAAAATCAACAAGAAAAGACGGAGCTCCTTTGTTCTTCATCAATGGAAAAAGATCAATTTTTTTCCCGAAGTTTATTTGCTTGTTTGATTCCATTAATTATGGATTTGTTGATTATTGGGCACACCCGCGACAAACATATATTGGAAGTCGTGTTTGGGAGAAAAGCGAAATGAGAAAGTGTTTTACGGGAATATTGATTGGATGGAGATCAGACAGTGACCGAGAGAAGAGGGATAAGAGTTATCATTCCGAGAAACAATGTATATGCCATGCGATTAAAATCATATAAATATGACTGACTTTTTTATAGTAATATTTATGATTGACTTTTTTTTTAGTTTTTCTAAAGCCTTTGGGGCAAAAATTTTTACTAAATTTATATTATTAATTTGTCCCGGGATAGTCTAGATTTTCAAGCAAAAGCCAAAGGAATACATTTGTTTTCTCTTTTTTTAGTAATATTTTTAATTTTATTTTTGAATTAATTTGTTATGCATTTTAATATTTCATGTTGTAAGAATATGAGCACTGTGATACGGATATGACACGATACAAATATGTTACATTTTTTTATTAAAAATATAAGAAACATACATGTGTTAGAAATATGATTATAATATATATATATATACATGTGTTAGAAATATGATTATAATATATATATATATATATATATAT